>JAJJWW010005311.1:0-133899 GCA_023531295.1 Papaver armeniacum | reverse complement strand
TGTTTATATGAATAATCCATGTTCAAGCAAGCATGAATAATAATATCGCTTCCGTATGTGAATACATGAAATTATGAACATGAAGTTTTTTGATCCATCAAAGAGAATAGATTGCACACAAGCCGTAGTGCGAGTGCAGTACAACTAAAGATGAGCACAAAACTCAAGGGAAAACAAATAGCACAAAGAAACAACAAAAGACGAGAGAATCTCTAAGCACGGAAAGCAACTAAGATGAACATGAAGTTATTAAAAATTCCAATTACAATCAGTGGATTGTTAAAATTAACAACAAATAACTTAATAGTGCTTAATCATCTTCAATAATTGACTCTTCTTCTTCTTGCTCATCACTTCGATTGAGAACTCTATTTGTCCATTTCCCCGACATACATACAAGAGTTTAGTGAAACTAAGGTTTCAAAGTAACTCTCTTGTTCATTGATTATGTTCTGCAAAACCACGAATATTTGGTTTCATAACCGTTTCATGCTTCGGGTTGTATATAACTAAATTATCATAACCATGAAATGCAAAAACAATATCCTCGCTCCTAAAATACCACATTAGCCTCAAAGAACGTGCAGTCATGCAGTAATTCTCTCATGGTTAATGACATAACGTTTAATCCAAGATTCTTGAACTCCATACTCTTGCATTACCCATACTACAACCTGGGGACGTACTCACATCTTTATTAACATGAACAACAAAGACAAAGGCACCTTTCCAACACTCCTATACAAAGGCGTGATCCTTCAACAAGCCTTCTTCTGGTAGTTGTATATCATTGTATCTATCACATCGATATTGAAAGTGATTATAACCGGAACAGACCTTCGACTCTTTCACCTAACCAATGAAAGGCTCCATTGACAAGCACCCGCATTGCCTCTCAATTTTCCCACAAGAAATATCTTGAATTTTCTTCCACTGAATTGGATCCTAACGTATACACTAGGATTTGATAGGTCCACTCATCCAATTCTACTATAAGTACAAACTTGTGATCCTTAATCTCATAATCATAACCCAAAGCAGATAAGTAAAAATCAAGAGATGTCGCCTTGTTGGTGGTTGTGGTAGTTTCTTGTATTCCCTCGTAGCTGGGTTCCGTAAACAAATCCTTCCTTTGGTAATATTATTTCGTAAGTTTAAGCAGCACCAAACCATTACAGGAGCACAACAAGTCGATCAAAAGTTGATGAAAAGATTGAGCCACCTTTAAACAACATGTCGACATGATCATCTTGATCACTTTCATTCATTGACGACTGATGATTGATAATCTTACGAGTGCACTACGTACTCGAATCTACGCTCTTCGTAACTCTTAAATGTTACACTAAAGTTGTTTCTCCTGGGTACTAAGATTACGTGCGTAGTAATAAAGCTCGGGTTGCTGATCTGTTCAAGCCAATTCTTGCAAAACACACTTGCAAATAAGTAATGCCTTTATCGGTAAATTTAAGAGGATCTCATAGTAGAGTTCCTCCTGTATGCTTGGCATAGGCATATTTGATGTTGCGATACCGCTAGCAAACAATAAAGAGAGATTTATTTATAGACAGATTGTGGGATAGATGATCCTCGAATCCCAATGTGAGACTAGAAGCCAAAACTTCATCGTAACAAAACTAGTCCATGAGTTCAATTGTTGTTGAACTCGTAATAGAAACAGTTCAAACAAAAGGACAACTTCCTAAAAATATTAACGAGGATTCTGATCGTTTTATTCAACCACTTCAAATTCACTTTCTATTTTAAGATGACTCTTTGGTACGTGGGATGTATGGATATAGGTTTGCAGGGGCGAACTGAGAAACTTCACTAAGAAATGCAAGAGAATATTACTAAAAAAGAGTGCAAAATAGCAGAAATAGGCTTGGGAGCTAGTTTGGGAGGGTGTGCAATTTGCACATCCTTGCCACTAGCTCGCCTGCAGGGCGGGGGGACCACGAGTTATTTCTTTGGGTAGGGCTAGTTCATAAGGTAAGGCAATTACAAGTGGCGAAGACGTGACAAATTTTTAGGGGTTAGAAATAATTGTAAGCGTACAAATTATATGGACATAAAAATATTGCATATGAGGGATTTAAGAATGAATAAACCAACACTCTTCTACCGCATGTGAAGCAAAGAAAAACAACAAAAGCATGATTACAACCAAAATTATAGTGCAAGTTATAACTAATTGTGATTAATTTGCCTAATCCACAAAGTAAAAACCAAAAAACTTATGCAGATTACTCATATAAATTTATTTTTCTACACATTTGACCCGGCTATAGCCCCACTTCTAGCCCCCCTTCATGGGTCCAGGTCGCTGCCCTCCTCCTGGGTTTACTGTGATCATGTCAAAAAAAAAAAAAAACAATAAAAGACATGTTGTAGAGTTATGTGGAAAGGTGTCCGATCCTGTAGCCAAGGTATATACCTCCCTCTCCCAAGACACATCTTGTGTTTTCTCTTCCCACCTAAACACATGTCATACATTATCCCAACACCTGTACCTATACATTCATTGACATGTATTTAAAATGCCTAAGATAAAGAAATAAAATGAAAAACTCTAGTTATTACTCCTCTGCACTTTTGTTTCTATTATATTGCCTCATCCCACAATAATAAACAGACTATCAACACCTGGTACATCAACTGATTAAATCCTTTAATAAATTTAATTCTTCATCTTTTATTCAATTATTAAGCATGAGTATGCCTTCCAAAAGAAGTATTTATGTCAACCATTTTTTTCTTATAACAATGAAATTCCTTAAACATGCTTCTCCTTCTTAAATAAATGATGCATGTTGTCTCCCTGCCATTTATTAGATGCTTTTTTGATATTTGTTGATGGGGATTATTTATTTCCATGATATTAATTAGTTATTTCTAATACTAATATTAGGTTTTGTCTTCTTCATTTAATCCCATAAATATCTTATTCTCTTTGAAAAAAGAAAAAAAAAACATTGATTTGTCACTTCTCTACAGAAATGATATGATCTATCTTTCTTCTTTATCACATACTTGTACTCTTGTTAAAATTAATACCCTCCGTTCCATTTGGGATGATGTTTTGAGGGTTATTTTTTTGTTCCACATTACTTGAAAGTTTTCATATTTTCCACAAAATACCAATAACACCCTAACTTTTTTTCTTGAATTATACGTTTTTTAATGCACTAATAGCAATTAATGTTTGAAGATTTTATTAAGGGTATAGATGGAAAATCTTTATATCTCTCCATTTCTTAACTGCTGAAAATTCCAAAAACATCATCTAAAGCCGAAACGGAAGGAGATATTAGTCTTTCTCTTGTATTGATAAAGTCATATCATGGGTTTATCCTTACTTTAGACCAAAAGTTAAGAATTTATGATTTTGTCTCCATTTTTTTTAGAACACGCAATTGGGATATAAACCACCCAGGGATATGAATTACATCCCCAACCCATGGTGTGTGCTAAGGGGTGACTTTTAGGCGAAATACTAAAACACCCTTCCCTCAAAATAAAATCAAAAACTTAAAAATGAAAAAAACAAAATCATATTCCCCATTTCCATCTCCACTTCTTATTGATCTTTTAGGGTTAAAACTTTAAACCCGAGATGTTCCCCATTCTCTTTCAAATTCTAAATTTTCCCAATTTCCTTTCAAATTCTCTTCTCCTTCTCTCGCCGGAAGTGATGAAGACCATGTCGGAAATGATAAAGAACATGCTCGGAAATGATGAAGACCACGAAGTGATGAAAATCATGCCTAAGTGATGAAGAACATGTCGGAAATGATGAAGGTCACGCTAAGTGATGAAGACCATGCTTAGGAATTGATGAAATTCAATCTCGGAACTAAATCTCCGACATGCTCGATATAAATCTATTAATACCGGTATTCAAGTGAAAAAATCAATTTTACTCAATACTTTCATCATGTGTAAGATAGAAATTTGTGGGATGAAGACCACACGGAGGTGAGTTCCGGCATGGTTATTTAGGATGAAGACCACGCCTAGTGATGAAGAACATGTCGGAAATGATGAATACCATGCCTAAGTGATGAAATTCAATGTCGGAACTAAGTCTTCAAGCATGCTCGTCGAAATCTAACAATGCCTGTAGTCAGAAGTGAAAAATTGATGTTTTTCAGATACTTTTCATCATGTTTCGGTATAGAAATTTAAGCAAAAACCATGCCGGAAGTAGTTCCGGCATACTCAAAATCGATAATCGTGCCTAAGTAAGGCGGATTAAAACCGAAAAAAATAGTTTTTGAAGATCAAAACCTGAAAAATTCGCAAACAATTTTTGAATATAACCGTACTTCCTTTGAACCCCCCCGGATAGTGGCAAACAATTTATGAAAATTTCCCAAGAATGTCGGCATGGTTTTTTTTGAATACCATGCCTAGGCAACAAGCTTTTTCAACCGCAACAATGGTGGATTCAAAGAAAAATCAAATTTTCAACCTCTTAGCAGCAATTCTCTCATCACAATCATCTTCCATTTTCAAAAAAAAAAAATCCACTCAAAAACCATTTTACCTCCTTCTACCTCTCAACTAACCCACAAATTCAAATAAAAATAAATACACACTAATTTATCCCCCAAATACTTAACATTTTACTAATTATAATTAATCAATAATCCCGATTAGTGGGGATAGATTAGGAATTAAAAAATAATTACATAGGGGTCACCAGAATTGCTATAGGGACACCATTTTTGTCCTTCTAGCTATATCCCAAATTAATTGTTCTTTTTTATCATGAGGTGTTATATTATATTATTTCTTTTACTCATAATACATGTATGTATGTTTTAAATTTGGAAAGCATCATGTCATAACTCGTACTACTTATTAGAAAAATACTATGCTACTCCTTGTCTTTGTACCATGCTTATTTACCATATGTTCTTAGCATCTTTATGTATATATAAATGATAAATGGATTACGTAGTTTATTTTATTTTTCTAATAGACCTATTTTTGTTGACTATTTTGTCAACCTTGTTACAAATTGTTTGGAATTTTTAAACCATAAAGAAATTTGGTTTGCAAACGAGTTCCCTTGTTAAAAACCATTCCGAAATTTGGTTTGCAAACAGAGTTCCATTGTCAAACGGTGAAAATTAGGGCGATGTACATGGTAATCGTTTTCCGGTAAAAGCAGGACCAAACCAAACCGATTATGATGAAACCAAACCGAACCATTTGTTAATGGTTGGTATTGGTTTAGAAAACTAAAAAGCGAGAAAATGGTTTGGTTTGGTTTGATGACAAATAACCGATAAGCTAATGGAAGACCCGATTAGTATCAATCGCTCATTTAATTTCTAAATCTAGTCATATCCATCCATACTTATATAAGTGGGAAGGTTGCATCATTATTTTATTTTTACTTCATTCGTTCTCTCACTTAACAAACAGTCTAACACCACCACTTGCTCTCTCAAACTAAGTTCTCTCTAACGTAGTCCAACACCTCCACCATCATCGATTAAGCCTTCATCACCACCCAGTAACTAACATGGCCAGTTTAGCACGTCCCCCTCCTCCTCCTTCTTCTTTTTCTTCTTCTTATTTGATTTCAATAATATATATTCAAATTGCACCAATTTCAAATTAGGGTTTCATAAGATGGAAATAGTTTTGGGGATTTATCAAAGTTTTGGTTAATAAGATTGATTTAGTTACTAATATGAATTGGGTTCATGTTTAATTTGAGTTTATTGATTCTCAATTTTTTAATTTTTAATGTTTTGCTAAGGATTTTTGATTGCATGTTTGTTATAGGGTTGATGTGATGCGAGAATTGAAGAAAAAAAATGTGGGGAATATTTTTCTAATTTTAAATCTCACGGTAACTCCGATTCGATTCATGTAATTTCAATCATGTTCGTTCGGATTTTAGGAGGATTCATGATTTTGAATCTCACTAGATTTAATAATTTTGATTTCTTAGGTTTATATGGATTGCATATATAATCAAACACATCTTATAAATTATGTTCATCAAACACGTCTTAGATTTTGTGATAATGTTTACGGTGAGCGGCTCTCATAAATTAAAGCTTGGATTTATAATGGAAATCAGAAGAGGCGGAGAGGATTTGTGATACTTTTTTGGAGTTTTTTACTTTTTTTTTTCATGTATGGAAGATGATGAATAAAAAAAATGTGGGAAATATTTTCTAATTTTAAATCTCACGGTAACTCAGGTTCGATTCCATGTAATTTCAATCATGTTCGTTTGATTTAGGAGGATTCATGATTTTGAATCTCACTAGGATTTAATAATTTTGATTTCTTAGGGTTTATATGCATACGCATATATAATCAAACACATCTTATAAATTATGTTCATCAAACACGTCTTAGATTTTTGTGATAATGTTTTACGGTGGCGGCTCATAAATTAAAGCTTGGATTTATAATGGAAATCGGAAGAGGCGGAGATGATTTGTGATACTTTTTTTTGGAGTTTTTTTTACTTTTTTTTTCATGTATGGAAGATGATGAATAAAAAAATGTGGGAAATATTTTCTAATTTTAAATCTCACGGTAACTCCGATTCGATTCCATGTAATTTCAATCATGTTCGTTCAGATTTAGGAGGATTCATGATTTTGAATCTCACTAGGATTTAAAAATTTATGATTTTGGATTGTAAAATTTATGATTTTAAAAATTGATGAATAAAGGCCATGGAACTAGTTTTTGGATTGTAAAATTTATGATTTCGTTATATATTTGATTCTAGATTGATGTCGGATTCCTACAACTAAAGTGACTGACCGGTTAACCGAAAGCCAAATGGAACAAATCGAAACCTAGAGGCTAAAACCGTTTGAAAACCCCGAACCGATGGTTAATGGATTGGTTTTGGTTTAGATTTTTAGGAAACCGATAATATTGGTTTCAATTTTGGTTTGGCTAGAAACCGAGCCGAAAACCGACCATGAACAACATATTGATACACCTATGTAAGAATATAAACAATATCTATCAAATCATACATATTTCTTATACTAACAATAATCAATTAAAATTGTAGCTTTAAAAATATCCCCTTATTTGATAATATAGGTCACCTATTAGTGAGACAATTTTTTTGAAATGAATAGCTCAAATAATAATGGGACGAAGAGAATAATAAATTAACCAATAGTAAATTTTATTCGGTGTTTATAACTTATAATAGTAACTTTTTGATTGTTCTCATGATTTTCACGGTACCCAAATTATGGCGTAGTTTTTATGTGGTTTTTTTTATTGTCATTTGATTCTTAGAGAAATTGAATATTTTATCTTTATATATATATATATATATATATATGTTTTTTCTTGATACACGTCGGGCGCGGAGCCCAAACCCGAACTCGGCCCAGTCGGAATGGTTCCACTGCCAAATTAAACCACCATATTTCTCCACCACAAATACAGATAACATCATCAATTTTGAAACCACCTCTACCACCCATATTTCTTCAAATACCTAATTAAAATAGATATTTCTTAAATTCATTGAAACTAAGAGAATTAGGTTTTGGCCTGCATCAATTTCGCATGATGGGCACCCGTAAGGTTCTTAATTCTAAGTTTTTTTCTTGATTTTATTTTACTGAATTCATAAATTTCACGTGAATTGACCATAACTGCCTTAATTTATGAGATGAATCATTTTGTATATGAGTGAAATTTTAGTCTGTTCTTATTTCCTGGGTAAACTTAGATGAAACTAGTACATCCGGTCTAAGACCTGATATTTATGAGGTGACTTATATTTTCGTTTGTTCGTTTTTTTTCCTAGCGTAAACGTGGTTGCAACTAGTATCATCTTGTATTATATTAATGAAATTTTGTTTTTTATTTTCTTGCGTAAACCTGGATGAAATTGGTATCACGTTTTTTTTTTAGATTATGTTGAATTGAAAGTAGTATGAAGCGGGTATCGTTCAGTTTCAAATGAAATTGGTATCATCATGTTATAGATTTGGCTGAATTTGTTTTCATCGAAGTTTAAACTAATATGAAACTGGTATTATCTTGGATGATTTTGTCTTCATATTTAAATTAGTATGAAACTGGTATCATCATGTTTTGGATTTGCTGAATTTGTTTTCATCCATGTTTAAACTAGAGTCCAAATTAGTGCACCCCTCTAAAACCGGGGTGCACATTACGGCCTTCCTAACTTGGGGATGAAACTTCCAAAACCACTTATCCTTTTTTTTTCCCGAAACCACTGATTTTTTTTTCTTTCTTTCTCAAATAAAAATTACAAAACATATTGCTATTATACTTCCCAAAAAATTGATTGTTGTCTAGCAACTTAATTAGTCAAGGGGTAATAAGTATGATCTTTAATATATTGATCTTCAACATAAAAATCTTAAGCACCGCCGGAAGCAACTGTGAAAGGTGGAATTGGAATCAATTTCTTAGATTTGATCAACTGAAGTAGTAGCATTAATACAACCCCATATATTTCTCTACCTCTCTTTGGAAATCACCTTCAGCCACCAATACAATTGAAGATGAAACACCAAATATTGCTTGAAGATGAAGAAGAAGCACCAAATATTTATATGTTTACAAATTAAGCACAGATTCAATCATGAACACCATATTTGACTTTAAAGTTGTTGTTTTTTATTATTGAGATAGATTTGGGTTTTTCTTATCTCATGATTGATCTCAATAGGTTCTTGACTGATCCTTGGGTTCTCTTAATACCTATGATCTCGATGTAAACCCATCGTTTCTAAACGATATAATCCAATTGATTTTTTTTAACCCTAGTTCATCATAAACCCATGATCCAGTACCCAAATTTTGAAATTCCTTACACAAAAGATTGAACTTGCAAAATCAAGATGAATTCGATCGATAGAAAAGATAGTAAGATTTTTTTTTTTAAAGAAGAAGATAGTAAGACACTCAATCTGATAATAGTAAAAGAAGAGAACATATTTTTATTAAATGGAAAATACTTTTTATTAGAAGGGAGAAAGACACATCTCGGTTTTGACCGAACAAACACCAAATAAGAAACGCTTTAATGTGCACCCGGTTTTAGGGGTGCGGGAATTTGGACTCTTTAAACTAGTATAAAACTGTTACCATCATGTATGTACTCTAAGATTGCTTGATGAATACATGATGTATGACATTTTTATCCCGTGCATATAATATTCCTAGTTTTGGATAAATTATGTAATAGTTTGGATTATAATTGAAAAGGAATCTTTAAGCTTATGATTAAATGTGTATACAGGTTGTGAGTTGGATGACAAAAACGCCTCCATAATGAAGAACAATTGGACCAACAATACCGTTAGCGTACCTGGACAACATAATCAAAAACGATAATGGCTACGGACTCGACCGTTTCAAAAAATATAACAACATTTTCATGGTTAAATTCTAAAGCTAATTGATGTATCTGAGACAAAATTGATGATCCAACCGGTTGAAGCAATTGGTCTTTACTTGCTGACATAAAAAAGGAGTTCGAATAGGAATTGTCCCATTTAAAAACTGAAAGAGGTTTTCGAATTAAACTTCAGAGCTTAGAAATCTCCACAATCAGTTGGATCCAGTTGTTCCATCTCTTTAGGATGCTACCATAGTTTACGTGTCAGTTTAGTATGAAGCGATTCAATTTTTTTAAAGAAATACAAATTAACCAATCAGCAAACTCCAAAAAATTTATTGAGTAGATATTTTGGTCTTTGCGGTTTACCATAAATATGTTAACGTTTTTAAATTATTGATAACGACAACCAAAACTTTACTGACTGACATAAAAAGGCGCTCGAATATGACCTATCCCATTTAGGATTTGAAAGAGGTTTTCGAATTACACGTCAGAAATTAGAAATCTCAATAATCAGTTGGATCCATCTGTTCCTCTTCTGACTGCTTTCATAATTTACGTGTAAGTTCAATACGACGCTTCAATATTTTAAAAGAAAGATGAATTAATTAACCAATCAACAAACACCCAAAAATTTTATTTTACGTGTGCGTAATTAGGTGTTTTGATATTTTTGTCCTTACGGTTTACTACAAACAAGTTGACGGTTTTTTTTTTCATCATTGATGACGACAACCAAATTAGGTACATAAATTTACCAATCAACCAATGTCCAACAGACTTCTTTTAGGGAGTGTAATTAGGTGCGCAGATATTTTGGTCTATGCAGCTTACCGTTATTAAGTTGGCGGCCATTTTTTTCCAGCACGTATTTTTTATATCCTTATTTACGTACCTTTGTGGTTTATCATAGAAAAACCAAATTAAAGATTTTTTTTGTCCCATTAATCAGTTGGATCCATCTGTTCCTCTTCTGGATGCTTCCATAATTACGTGTCAGTTCAGCATGATGCTTCCGTATTTTTAAAGAAATAAGAATTAATTAACCAGTCAGCCAACGCCAAAAAGTTTATTTTACGTTTTCGTAATTAGTTGTGTTGATATTTTAGTCTTTGCGGTTTACCATAAATAAGTTGGTTTTGTTTTTCCTCATTGATGACGAAAACCAAATTAGTTGTAGAGACATATGAAATATTTAACCAATCAACCAATGTCCAACAAACTTATTTTTGAGGCGCGTAATTAGGTGGTAGATATTTTGGTATGTGCAGTGTACCGTTATTAAGTTGGCGAAAGTTTTTTTTACAGCACATGTTTTTTGTATCCTTATTTAGGTATCTTTGGGGTTTTCCATAGAAAACCCAAATTGACGATTTTTTTTTCCAACTAATCAGTTAGATTCATCTGTTCCTCTTATCGCTGCTTCCATAATTTATGTCGATTCAGTTCGGCGCTTGCATCTTTTTAAAGAAATATGTATTAATTAAACAATCAACCAACGCCCAAAAGTTTAATTTACGTGTGCGTAAGTAGGTGTGTTTATATTATGGTCCTTGCGGTTTACCACAAATAAGTTGATGGGTTCTGTTTTTCAATATTGGCGACGACAACCAAATCGATTCTGAGACATATGAAACAATTAACCAATCAACTAATGTTGGAACAAACTTATTTTAGGGGCGCGTAATTAGGTGATTAAATATTTTGTTCTTTTTGCAACTTACGTTATTAAGTTGGCGGCATTTCTTTTTTTCAACCGTGTTTTTTATATCCTTATTTAGGAAACCAAATTGGCGATTTTATTTAAATCATATACATTTCATTTTCTAAGTTAAACATATATAATTTAAACCATAGACCGTCAAGCTGAGGTGTAATCTATTCATTGTGAGCAATGCTCGGGTTCAACTAAGTATGGGATGCGAGAGAAGTGTAATAATTTTTTGAATTTAAGAAAGAGGGTTTTCTTTACCACAAAATTGTTCCAATCAAAATTTTATCAAGTATAAACCGTCAAAACTTACTTCATAAAGACTTATAATAAAAGTGATGGCGCCATCACTGTTTAATTGTGGTCATAGCTTTATATTTCTAGACATCTTAGTGGAGCAATATTAACAAAATTTAGCACTTATTTGGTGTTTAATTATTTATTATGCACTTCATTGCGTTATTTTTCCCGCAACATCTGGCTAGAAAGACAAAAACAAAAGGGGATGGTCAGACTCTCCTGACCCAAGTGTATATAATCAAGTACCCGATTGTTTCAAATTTCTAACGTGAGGAGTTCGACATGTTTTTCTTTTAGAATTGTGTGTTCATTTTTGGTAAACTCTATTACACGTGTAATGTTAACACTCTATCTCTATGTGAATCAAACTATCGCACGGAAAGCTTCTTGAATATATATCATGTACATCGCCTAGAAAGATAAAAACAAAAAAAAAGAAAAAGGAAACAAAAATACCAAACGCCTACAAAGCCAAAAACAAAAGAAAACAAAAACACTAAACTCCAAACTATAAAAGACAAAACATGTACCAATTCCATGACAAATGTATGTCCATTAATTAGACACTTTCATGTCAATGGAAATTCCGTGACAAATGTAGACACTGCATGTACCAATTTTGATAAACTCCAGTATAAAAGGGAAATAGACCCATAGGTCCCAAACCATCAAAGGAAAGAAAAACCAAGTTCTGATCACTACCTGATAGCAGTTCTCGATCACTACACGATAGCGATTACTTGTGTAAACATGGAGGTCCTTGGAATCACATCTTCTTTGCTTATTCCCCCACTACTTCTAGTTTTACTTCTTCTACCCGTTTATTTTCTATTGAGAATCGATCAAAGCAGACACAACTTTCCTCCTAGCCCACCCAAGCTTCGAATCATTGGCAATTTGCATCAACTTGGGAAACCACCTCATCGTTTTCTTCATAAGCTATCTCAAAAATATGGTCCGGTAATGCTTTTACAACTCGGTAGTATACCCACAGTCGTAATTACGTCGGCTGAAGCTGCAAAACAAGTCTTGAAAACACGTGATTCGATTTTTGTACTAGACCTCCGTTAGCAAGTCTCAACGTCTTTCTTATAACTACGTAGATATTGTATTTGCACCTTATGGAGAATACTGGAGGATGTTCGAAAAATATGTGTCCATGAAGTATTTAGTGTGAAAAGAGTGCAATCATACGCGTAATTAGGGCGGAAGAAATCGCAGCTTTAGTTGATTCCATATCAAGATCCTCTTCCGCTTCTCCTGTTGCTCTTATTGATGTTTATCAGAAATCTTTATGTCTTATGGATCAAGTTGTGTGTAGAGTGTCATTTGGCAAGAGTTTTCACCAGAATCGTATTAATGATACTGATGAATATCTTCCTATCGAGCTTAGAAAAGTATTTCATGAACTAGGCATTGTGTTGCAGAGTTTTTCTGCGTCCGACGTGTTCCCTAAGGTAGGTTGGATTTGGGACAGGCTAACTGGATTTCATGGGAGGCTAGAAAAATGTTTTTGTAGTCTTGATAAGTTTTTTCAAAGAAGTCTTAGATGCACATCTTGATCCAAATAGACCGAAACCTGATTATGAAGATGTTATTGATGTTTTGTTAAACGTTGAAAAGGATAATCGTCTTAGTAACGGTCGTCGTCTCATGAGTGATCATATCAAAGCAATTATTATGGTAAGTATAATTACAGCTATGTAGATATGTTATTATTCAGATTATAATTACAAATTCACTGCTTAATCATTTGTTCAAATTTTCTTCTCAGAATTTGTATATTGCGGGAGCAGAAACATCTGCTATAACCATGACTTGGGCACTGGCAGAATTGATAAGAAATCCTGAAGCTATGAAGAAAGTACAAGAAGAAGTTAGAAATTATGTAGGAAAAGACAAAGAGAAAGTAGAAGAGAAGGATCTTCACCATTTCCGGTATCTAAAAATGGTGGTCAAGGAAACATTAAGACTACACCCACCAGCTCCATTGTTGGTTCCAAGAGAATGTATGGTAAACAGCAACGTCGATGGATATGATGTCAAACCGAAAACAAGAGTCGTTATAAATGTGTGGGCTATAGGTAGAAATCCGGCATATTGGGAAAATCCCAATGAATTTTACCCAGACAGGTTCGTTGATAACTCTACTGATATTCGAGGAATGGAAAATTTCGAGTTCTTAGCGTTTGGTGGTGGAAGAAGAGGTTGTCCCGGTACTCATATGGGACTCGTAATGGTTGAACTCACTCTCGCAAATCTACTCTACTGTTTTAATTGGGAATTACCAAGCGGGATGAACAAGGAAGACGTAAATATGGAAGAAACATCTGGAATGGCTATGCGTATGAAATATCCTCTTCATCTTGTACCTGTCAAAGTTTAGTTTAACTTGAAAGAACTTTTGTCTTTGTTTGTTTATATGAATAATCCATGTTCAGCAGCATGAATAATAATATCGTTTCCGTATGTGAATACATGAAATTATGAACATGAAGTTTTTTGATCCATCAAAGAGAATAGATTGCACACAAGCCGTGTGCAGGCAGGTACAACTAAAGATGAGCACAAAACTCAAGGGAAAACAAATAGCACAAAGAAACAACAAAAGACAGAGAATATCTAAGCACAGGAAAGCAGCTAAGATGAACATGAAGTTATTAAAAATTCCAATTACAATCAGGGATTGTTAAAATTAACAACAAATAACTTAATAGTGCTTAATCATCTTCAATAATTGACTCTTCTTCTTCTTGCTCATCAGCTTCGATTGAGAACTCTATTTGTCCATTTCCCCCGACATACATACAAGAGTTTAGTGAAACTAAGGTTTCAAAGTAACTCTCTTGTTCATTGATTATGTTTGGCAAACCACGAATATTTGGTTTCATAACCGTTTCATGCTTCGGGTTGTATATAACTAAATTATCATAACCAGGAAATGCAAAAACAATATCCCCGTTCCTAAAATACCACATTAGCCTCAAAGAACGGCAGTTGCGCAGAATTCTCTCATGGTTAATGACATAACGTTTAATCCAAGATTCTTGAACTCCATACTCTTGCATTACCCATACTACAACCTGGGGACGTACCACATCTTTATTAACATGAACAACAGCACAAAGGCACCTTTCCAACACTCCTATACAAAGGCAGTATCCTTCAACAGCTTCTTCAGGTAGTTGTATATCATTGTATCTATCGTTACTGATATTGAAAGTGATTATAAATCTGGAACAGCCTTCGACTCTTTCACCTAACCAATGAAAGGCTCCATTGACAAGCACCCCAGATTGCCTCTCAATTTTCCCACAAGAAATATCTTGAATTTTCTTCCACGAATTGGATCCTAACGTATACACTAGGATTTGATAGGTCCACTCATCCAATTCTACTATAAGTACAAACTTGTGATCCTTAATCTCATAATCATAACCCAAAGCAGATAAGTAAAAATCGAAGAGATGTCGCCTTGTTGGTGGTTGTGGTAGTTTCTTGTATTCCCTCGTAGCTGGGTTCCAGAAACAAATCCTTCCTTTGGTAATATTATTTCGTAAGTTTAAGCAGACCAAACCATTACAGGAGCACAACAAGTCGACAAAAGTTGATGAAAAGATTGAGCCACCTTTAAACAACATGTCGACATGATCATCTTGATCACTTTCATTCATTGACGACGATGATTGATAACTTACGGAGTGCACTACGTACTCGAATCTACGCCCTTCGTAACTCTTAAATGTTACACTAAAGTTGTTTCTCTGGGTACTAAGATTACGGTGCGTAGTAATAAAGCTCGGGTTGCTGATCTTTTCAAGCCAATTCTTTCAAACACACTTGCAAATAAGTAATGCCTTTACTGGTAAATTTAAGAGGATCTCATAGTAGAGTTCCTCCGGTATGCTTGGCATAGGCATATTTGATGTTGCGATACTGCTAGCAAACAATAAAGAGAGATTTATTTATAGGCAGTTGTGGGATAGATGATCCCCGAATCCCAATGTGAGACTAGAAGCCAAAACTTCATCAGAACAAAACTAGTCCATGAGTTTAATTGTTGTTGAACTCGTAATAGGAAACGAATTCAAACAAGGACACCGCTTCAACCAAAAATATTAACGAGTTACAATCGTTTTATTCAACCCACTTCAAATTCACTTTCTATTTTAAGATGACTCTCTTTGTACGTGGATGTGTATATGGACATAGGTTTACTCAGGGCGGAGCTAGAAACTTCACTAGGAAAGCAAAATATTACTAAGGGTGCAAAATAGCAAAAATAGGCTTGGGAGCCCAAAATATTGGAAATTTTAGGCTTGGGAGCTAGTTTGGGAGAGTGTGCAATTTGCACACCCTTGCCTACACTAGCTCCGCCTCTGGGCAGGGACGGACCCAGGATTATTTACTGGGTAGGGCTAGTTCATAAGGTAAGGCAATTACAAAGTGGCCGAAAATTTTTTAGAGGGTTAGAAATAATTGTAAGCGTACAAACTATATGGAGAAAATATTGCATATGAGGGATTTAAGGAATAAACGAAGACTTTCTACCGCATGTGAAGCAAAGAAAACAACAAAAGCATAGATTACAACTAAAATTATAGTAAGTTATAACTAATTGTGGACACTTGTCGAACTATGAGTGGGCTAAACCAAAAACTTATGAGTTTACTCATACATAAATTTATTTTTCTACGCATTTGACCCGGGCTATAGCCCCACTTAGCCCCTTCATGAGTCCGTCAGTGCCTCTGGGTTTACTAGATCATGTCAAAAAAAAAATAATAAATAAAAAAAAAATAATAAAACAATAAAAGACATGTTGCAGGAATATGTGGGGAAAGGTGTCTGACCACCATGCGGCAAAGTGCATGTGCACCTCCCCTCTTCTCCTAGACACATGTTGTGTTTCCTCTTCCCACTAAACACATGTCATACATTATCCCAACACCTGTACTACTACATGCATTTAGTGTTATGTATTTAAAGTATACAAGACAAAGGAAATAAAATGAGAAAAACTCTCTGATTCTTCTTCTCCTCTACTTTTGTTTCTATTATATTTGTCTCCCATCCACAATAAACTTAAACACGTTATCAGCACCTAGGTACAACCAACTGAGATTAAATCCTTCACAAGAAATTTAGTTCTTCATCTTTATTAGTTATTCATGAAGTACTTCTTTCCCAAAAGAGGTATTTATGTCAACCATTTTTTTCTTATAACAATGAAATTCCTTAAACATGCTTCTCCTTCTAAATAAATGATGCATGTTTGTCTCCCTTATTTATTAGATGCTTTTTAGATATTTGTTGATGGGATTATTTATTTCATGATATTAATTAGTTATTTCTAATACTAATATTAAGGGTTTTGTCTTCTTATTTAATCCCATAAATATCTTATTCTCAAAAAGAAAAAAAAAACCGTTGATTTGTCCTTCTTTAGAAATGATACATCTATCTTTCTTCTTTATCACATGTGTGTACTCTTATTAAAATTAACGTTCCATTTTAGATGATGTTTAGGTTATTTTTTTGTTCCACATTACTTGAAAGTTTTCATATTTTTCCACAAAACTACCAATAACACCCTAACTTTTTTTCTTGGAATTATAAGTTTTTTTAATGCACTAATAGCAATTAATGTTTGAAGATTTTGTTTAAGGGTATAGATGGAAAATCTTTATATCTCTCTCCATTTCTTAAAAAATTCCAAAAACATCATCTAAAGTGGAACTAAGGAGTATATTAGTCTTTCTCTTGTATTGATAAAGTCATATCATGGGTTTATCCTTACTTTAGACCAAAAGTTAAGAATTTATGATTTTGTCTCCATTTTTTTAGAACACGCAATTGGGGGATATAAAACTAATTGGGGGATATGAATTACATCCCCCAACCCATGGTGTGTGCTAAGGGGTGACTTTTAGGGCGAAAATACTAAAACACCCTTCCTCAAAATAAAAATCAAAAACTTAAAATGAAAAACAAAATCATATTCCCCATTTCCATCTCCACTTCTTATTGATCTTTTTTTAGGGTTAAAACTTTGAAACCCGTGATGTTCCCCATTCTCTTTCAAATTTAAATTTTCCCAATTTCTTTCAAATTCTCTTCTCCTTCTCTCATTTAAGTGATGAAGACCATGTCGGAAATGATAAAGAACATGCCGGAAATGATGAAGACCACGCCTAAGTGATGAAAATCATGCCTAAGTGATGAAGAACATGTCTAAATGATGAAGGTCACGCCTCTAGTGATGAAGACCATGCCGAATTGATGAAATTCAATGCCAACTAAATTCCTAAGATGCTCGATATAAATCTATTAATACCGATTCAAGTGAAAAAATCAATTTTCTGAATACTTTTCATCATGTGCCTAAGAGAAATTTAGGATGAAGACCACACCGAGTGAGTTCCCGATGGTTATTTAGGATGAAGACCACGCTGAAGTGATGAAGAACATGTCGGAAATGATGAATACCATGCCTAAGTGATGAAATTCAATGTCGGAATTAAGTGCCTAAGATGCTCGATAGAAATCTAACAATGCCGTAGTCAAGTGAAAAAAATTGAAGTTTTTCAGATACTTTTCATCATGTTCCTAAGATAGAAATTTAAGCAAAACCATGCTTCGAAGTAGTTCCCAAGATGCTCAAAATCGATAATCGTGCCGAAGAATTCGATTAAAACTTAAAAATAGTTTTTGAAGATCAAAACCTGAAAAATTCGCAAACAATTTTTGAATATAACTGTGCTACGCCCCCCCGAACCCCCCCGGATAGTGGCAAACAATTTATGAAAATTTCCATCAATGTCGACATGGTTTTTTGGTTGAATACCATGACGGCAACAAGCTTTTTCAGCTGCAACAATGGTGGATTCAAAGAAAAAAATCAAATTTTCAACCTCTTAGCAGCAATTCTCTCATCACAATCATCTTCCATTTTCAAAAAAAAAAAATCCACTCAAAAACCATTTTACCTCCTTCTACTCTCAACTAACCCACACAAATTCAAATAAAAATAAATACACACTAATTTATCCCCCAAATACTTAACATTTTACTAATTATAATTAATCAATAATCCCGATTAGTGGGGGATAGATTAGGAATTAAAAAAATAATTACATAGGGGTCACCTGAATTGCTATAGGGACACCATTTTGTCCCGTAGCTATATCCCCAAATTAATTGTTCTTTTTTATCATGAGGTGTTATATTATATTATTTTTTTACTCATAATACATGTATGTATGTTTTAAATTTGAAAGCATCATGTCATAACTCAGACTACTTATTAGAAAAATACTATGCTACTCCTTGTCTTTGTACCATGCTTATTTACCATATGTTCTTAGCATCTTTATGTGTATATAAATGATAAATGGGTCTCAGTTTATTTTATTTTTCTAATAGACCTATTTTTTGTTGACTATTTTGTCAACCTTGTTACCAAATTGTTTGCAATTTTTAAACCATAAAGAAATTTGGTTTGCAAACAAGAGTTCCCTTGTTAAAAACCATTCCAAATTTGGTTTGCAAACAAAGTTCCTTGTCAAACAGTGAAAATTAGGGCGATGTACATGGTAATCAAGTCCAAGAAACCTGACAAACCAAACCGATATGATGAAAAACCAAACCGAACCATTTGTTAATGGTTGGTATTGGTTTAGAAAACTAAAAATCGAGAAAATGGTTTCGGTTTTGGTTTGATGACAAACCTAACCGATAAGCCAATGGAAGACCGATTAGTATCAATCGTTCATTTAATTTCTAAATCTAGTCATATCCATCCATATTTATATAAGTGGGAAGGTTGCATCATTATTTTATTTTTACTTCATTCGTTCTCTCTCACTTAACGTAGAGTCTAACACCACCACTTATGCTCTCTCAAACTAAGTTCTCTCTAACAGAGTCCAACACCTCCACCATCATCGATTAAGCCTTCATCACCACCCAAGAACTAACATGGCCAGCTTTAGCACGCCCCTCCTCCTCCTTCTTTTTTTCTTCTTCTTATTTGATTTCAATAATATATATTCAAATTGCACCAATTTCAAATTAGGTTTCATAAGATGGAAATAGTTTTGGGGATTTATCAAAGTTTTGGTTAATAAGATTGATTTAGTTACTAATATGAATTGGGTTCATGTTTAATTTGAGTTTTATTGATTCTCAATTTTTTAATGTTTTGCTAAGGATTTTTGATTGCATGTTTGTTATAGGGTTGATGTGATGCGTAAATTGAAGAAAAAAATGGGGAATATTTTCTAATTTTAAATCTCACTTGAACTCCGATTCGATTCCATGTAATTTCAATCATGTTCGCTCGTATTTAGGAGAATTCATGATTTTGAATCTCACTAGATTTAATAATTTTGATTTCTTAGGGTTTATATGCATCTCGCATATATAATCAAACACATCTTATAAATTATGTTCATCAAACACGTCTTAGATTTTTGTGATAATGTTTACAGTGAGGCGGCTCTCATAAATTAAAGATTGGATTTATAATGGAAATCAGAAGAGGCGGAGAGGATTTGTGATACTTTTTTTTGGAGTTTTTTTTACTTTTTTTTTCATGTATGGAAGATGATGAATAAAAAAATATGGGAAATATTTTCTAATTTTAAATCTCACGGTAACTCCGATTCGATTCCATGTAATTTCAATCATGTTCGTTCAGATTTAGGAGGATTCATGATTTTGAATCTCACTAGGATTTAATAATTTTGATTTCTTAGGGTTTATATGCATCTGCATATATAATCAAACACATCTTATAAATTATGTTCATCAAACACGTCTTAGATTTTTGTGATAATGTTTACAGTGAGGCGGCTCTCATAAATTAAAGCTTGGATTTATAATGGAAATCAAGAGGCGGAGAGGATTTGTGATACTTTTTTTTGGAGTTTTTTTTACTTTTTTTTTCATGTATGGAAGATGATGAATAAAGGCCATGGAACTAGTTTTTGGATTGTAAAATTTATGATTTCGTTATATATTTGATTCTAGATTGATGTCGGATTCCTACAACTAAAGTGACAGCCGGTTAACCGAAAGCCCAGTGGAACAAATCGAAACCGGCTAAAACCGTTTGAAAACCGAACCGATGGTTAATGGATTGGTTTGGTTTAGATTTTTAGAAACCGATAGTATTGGTTTCAATTTTGGTTTGGCTAGAAACCGAGCCGAAACCGACCATGAACAACATATTGATACACCTATGTAAAGAATATAAACACATCTATCAAATCATACATATTTCTTATACTAACAATAATCAATTAAAATTGTAGCTTTAAAAATATCCCCTTATTTGATAATATAGGTCACCTATTAGTGAGGCAATTTTTTTGAAATGAATAGCTCAAATAATAATGGGACGAAGAGAATAATAAATTAACCAATAGTAAATTTGATTCAGTGTTTATAACTTATAATAGTAACTTTTTGATTGTTCTCATGATTTTCACCAGACTCCAAAATTATGGCGTAGTTGTTGTTATGTGGTTTTTTTTATTGTCATTTGATTCTTAGAGAAATTGAATATTTTATCTTTATCTTTATATATATATATATATATATATCTATATGTTTTTTCTTGATACACGAAAGTCTGGCGCAGTGCCCAAACCCGAACTCACCAATGGAATGGTTCCACTGCCAAATTAAACCACCATATTTCTCCACCACAAATACAGATAACATCATCAATTTTGAAACCACCTCTACCACCCATATTTCTTCAAATACCCTAATTAAAATAGATATTTCTTAAATTCATTGAAACTAAGAGAATTAGGTTTTGGCCTGCATCAATTTCGCATGATGGGCACCCGTAAGGTTCTTAATTCTAAGTTTTTTTCTTGATTTTATTTTACTGAATTCATAAATTTCACGTGAATTGACCATAACTGCCTTAATTTATGAGATGAATCATTTTGTATATGAGTGAAATTTTAGTCCTGTTTTATTTCCGGGTAAACTTAGATGAAACTAGTACATCCTATTCTTAGACCTGATATTTATGAGGTGATTTATATTTTCGTTTGTTCTGTTTTTTTTCCTATCGTAAACGTGGTTGCAACTAGTATCATCCTGTATTATATTAATGAAATTTTGTTCTTTATTTTCTTGCGTAAACCCTGAATGAAATTGGTACCACGTTTTTTTTAGATTATGTTGAATTGAAAGTAGTATGAAACTGGTATCGCTCAGTTTCAAATGAAATTGGTATCATCATGTTATAGATTTGGCCAATTTGTTTTCATCGAAGTTTAAACTAATATGAAATCGGTATTATCTTGGATGATTTTGTCTTCATATTTAAATTAGTATGAAATCGGGTATCATCATGTTTTGGATTTGCTGAATTTGTTTTCATCCATGTTTAAACTAGAGTCCAAATTAGTGCACCCTCTAAAACCTAGGTGCACATTACTACCTTCCTAACTTGGGGATGAAACTTCCAAAACCACTTATCCTTTTTTTTTTTTTTCCGAAACCACTGATTTTTTTCTTTTCTTTTCTCAAATAAAAATTACAAAACATATTGCTATTATACTTCCCAAAAAATTGATTGTTGTCTAGCAACTTAATTAGTCCAAGGGGTAATAAGTATGATCTTTAATATATTGATCTTCAACATAAAAAATCTTAAGCACCACCTAAGCAATCGTGAAAGGTGGAATTGGAATCAATTTCTTAGATTTGATCAACTCGAAGTAGTAGCATTAATACAACCCCATATATTTCTCTACCCCCCTTTGGAAATCACCTTTCAAATACCAATACAATTGAAGATGAAACACCAAATATTGCTTGAAGATGAAGAAGAAGCACCAAATATTTATATGTTTACAAATTAAGCACATATTCAATCATGAACACCATATTTGACTTTAAAGTTGTTGTTTTTTATTATTGAGATAGATTTGGGTTTTTCTTATCTCATGATTGATCTCAATAGGTTCTTGACTGATCCTTGGGGTTCTCTTAATACCTATGATCTCGATGTAAACCCATCGCTTCTAAACGATATAATCCAATTGATTTTTTTTAACCCTAGTTCATCATAAACCCATGATCCAGCTTCCCAAATTTTGAAATTCCTTACACAAAAGATTGAACTTACAAAATCAAGATGAATTGACGATAGAAAAGATAGTAAGATTTTTTTTTTTTTAAAAGAAGAAGATAGTAAGACACTCAATCTGATAATAGTAAAAGAAGAGAACATATTTTTATTAAATGGAAAATACTTTTTATTAGAAGGGAGAAAGACACATCTGGTTTTTGACCGAACAAACACCAAATAAGAAACGCTTAATGTGCACCCGGTTTTGTGTGCAGAATTTGGGACTTTTAAACTAGTATAAAATCATGTTACCATCATGTATGTACTCTAAGATTGCTAGATGAATACATGATGTATGACATTTTTATCCCGTGCATATAATCTTCCTAGTTTTGGATAAATTATGTAATAGTTTGGATTATAATTGAAAAGGAATCTTTTAAGCTTATGATTAAATGTGTATACAAAGGTGAGTTGGATGACAAAAACGCCTCCATAATGAAGAACAATTGGACCAACAATACCGTTAGCGTACCTGGACAACAGAATCAAAAACGATAATGGCTACGGACTCGACCGTTTCAAAAATATAACAACATTTTCATGGTTAAATTCTAAAGCTAATTGATGTATTCGAGACAAAATTGATGATCCAACCTATTGAACAATTGGTCTTTACTTGCCGACATAAAAGGAGTTCAAATAGGAATTGTCCCATTTAAAAACTGAAAGAGGTTTTCGAATTAAACTTCGTGAGCTTAGAAATCTCAACAATCAGCTTGGATCCAATTGTTCCATCTCTTTAGGATGCTACCATAGTTTACGTGTCGGTTTAGTATGAAGCATTCAATCTTTTTAAAGAGATACAAATTAACCAATCAACCAAACTACAAAAATTTGTCACGTAGATATTTTGGTCTTTGCGGTTTACCATAAATATTTTAACTTTTTTTTTTAATTATTGATAACGACAACCAAAACTTTACCTGATCGACATAAAAGGCGCCGAATATGACATATCCCATTTAGGGATTTGAAAGAGGTTTTCGAATTACACGTCGAGCTTAGAAATCTCAATAATTAGTTGGATCCATCTGTTCCTCTTCTCGACTCCGCTTCCATAATTTACGTGTAAGTTCAATACGACGCTTCGCCTTTTTAAAAGAAATATGAATTAATTAACCAATCAACAAACACCCAAAATTTTTATTTTACGCAGCGTAATTAGGTGTGTTGATATTTTTGTCTTTACAGCTTTACTACAAATAAGTTGACGTTTTTTTTTCATCATTGATGACGACAACCAAATCGTGCAGAGATATACCAATCAACCAATGTCCAAATGTACTTCTTTTTTAGGGCGTGTAATTAGGTGCGCATATATTTTGGTCTCAGGCACTTTACCGTTATTAAGTTGGCGGCGTTTTTTTTCCAAGATGTATTTTTTTTATATCCTTATTTACATACCTTTTGTGGTTTATCATAGAAAACCAAATTGAAGATTTCTTTTGTCCCATTAATCAGCTTGATCCATCTGCTCCTCTTTTTGGGTGCTTCCATAATTTACGTGTCGGCTCAAAGATGATGCTTCCGTCTTTTTTAAAGAAATAAGAATTAATTAACCAATCATCCAACGGCAAAAAGTTTATTTTACGTTTCGTATTTAGGTGTGTTGATATTTTAGTCTTTTACTTGTTTACCACAAATAAGTTGGTTTTGTTTTTCCTCATTGATGATCTACAACCAAATCAGTTTGTAGACATATGAAATAATTAACCAATCAACTAATGTCCAACAAACTTATTGTAGAGGCCCGTAATTAGGTGCGTAGATATTTTGATATGTGTAGTGTACCGTTATTAAGTTAATAAGGTTTTTTACAACACATGTTTTTTGTATCCTTATTTAGATATCTTTGGGGTTTACCATAGAAAAACCAAATTGACGATTTTTTTTTTCCAACTAATCGCTTGGATTCATCTCCTTCCTTCTTTCTCGTCTCGCTTCCATAATTTACGGCCGGGCCGGGCCTCGACGCTTCTGAGTCTTTTTAAAGAAATATGTATTAATTAAACAATCAACCAACGCCCAAAAGTTTATTTTACGTGTGCGTAACTAGGTGTGTTGATATTATGGTCTTTGCGGTTTACCACAAATAAGTTGACGGGTTCTTTTTTTTTCAATATTGATGACGCACAAACAAATCAATAATGAGACATATGAAACAATTAACCAATCAACCAATGTCGAACAAACTTATTTTAGGGGCGCGTAATTAGGTGATTAAATATTTTGGTCTTTGCAACTTACGTTATTATTAAGTTATGATTTTTTCAAAGCACGTGTTTTTATATCCTTATTTAGGAAACCAAATTGACGATTTTATTTAAATCATATACATTTCATTTTCTAAGTTAAACATATAATTTAAACCATAGATCGTCAAGCTGAGGTGTAATCTATTCATTGTGGGCAATGCTCGGGTTCAACTAAGCTTGGGATGCAAGAAGTGTAATAATTTTTGAATTTAAGAAAGCGGGTTTTCTTTACCACAAAATTTCTCCAATCAAAATTTTATCAAGTACTGGTGGTCAAAACTTCTCGCTTCATAAAAGACTTTGCAATAAAAGTGATAGCTCCATCACTATTTAATGAGGTCATAGCCAAAGTAGTCGAAATCGCTCGAACCTACTCCTTGGGGGAGCTTGGAGCGAGGAGCAATAAGTTCGGACTTGGAAATCGCCAAAACTCCTGGCCTACTACTCCTAACTTATTTATTCGAGACTTATATATCGCTGCTCATAAATCATGAATTGTACGTGATTAAAATTAAAATTTTAACACTATATGTAACTAAGTGTGTATATTGTTATATTGAACATATTGATCATGTATTTAGAGGTTTTATGTTTGATAACTCTCATCCGAGGGGTTACAAAAATTTTATTTATTGATTTTAGTGCATTCGAGGCCAACTCTAAAACCGTTAACTTGTTTTGCTCAAAAATCCACAAAATCGACAAAATCACCGAATTTAATCGCTAAAAATCGGAAATGGCTTGGAATCGGAAATCGCTTGTCATATAGTTCGTAGCTTACACTCCTGGGAGCACCGGCCTCGGATAGCGATTTTGACTACACTGTCATAGCTTTATATTTCTAGACATCTTAGTGGGAGCAATATTAACAAAATTTAGCACTTATTTGGTGTTTATTTATTTATTATGCAACTTCATTGTGTTATTTTTCCCAACATAATTTAGATGGTTGAGATAGAGAAACATCTGGGTGCCATAAAGTGGATGGCCTGGACTCTCTTGACCAAGTGTATATAATCAAGGAAAATTAAAAAATGCCCATCCGGGAAATGTATTTAAAAAAATGTCCACATTTTTGATAATTAATTTAATTCCCATGTCGTTATAATTTCCGTCCGGCCCACAATTTTGGTAAAATCCCGTTGACAAAGTCATAGTCCTGATGGAGATGTTATTTTGATGAATGAAATTACCAATCAGCTTATAGCTAATGAGCTGCTCAAGATGATTACATCCAAAGAAATCAAGAGCTTAAGCTTTTCTCCACAAGGTTTAAAGGATTGAATCTTGCTTTTGTTAGTGAATAGAGGAGATCCCGTGATATTTGTCGAAGTGTTGGATTTAACTTTCATGGTATCACATATTCTATCAACAATGTTTGGGCCGTTGTTCTTGATGTGAAAATTCCGATTTAGAGAAGTTAATCACCGACCAAGAATTCCCAAAATCTTGAAAGATCTTGATTAGATTGTTGCATTCATCCATATCAAATTTGCGTAAAATCATACAATCATCAAAGAAAGAGAAGGTGATTGATGGCTAGAGCTCCACCGCAAATTTTAATTTCATGTATAAGACCTTTGGATTCAAAGATCGGTGGTATCTCGGATAGAGCTTCCATACGTAAAAGGAATAAGTAAGGATATAGGGGGTCTCCTTGTCTAAGACCTCTAGAGGGCTTAAAGATCTCTCCAGAGAGCCATTAACCAAGACATCCATAGTTATGGTGGATATGCATTGGTAGACTAGGTTACACCATTGAGAATCGAACCCTATTTGTTTCATAACTTGGAGGAAGTCCCAATTAACCCCTGTCAAAATCCTCCATGTCAATCTTGATGCCCATTGTGCCATTAGCTCCCTTTTGCCTTGTCTAGTATTCATATGGTGGATAAGCTCATGGGTTAATAGCTATATTGTCGTAAATTTTTCTCATGAATGAAGGAAGATTGAAAAGGGGATATAAAGTTGTAAGTAGCTTTGAAATGGTAAAAGGGGTTTGAGTCTTTGATCTAGAGCTTTGAAATGATTTTGTAAGTAGATTACATAAAGATATGGGTCTCGAAAATCCATATCTTTAGTAGGACTTGTGCGAAAAGCTTAAACTCGTTGATTCGAGTTCTATCAACCATTATCCCCAAACTAATTTGATTGTAACCATTATCCCTAAGACAATTTAAAATCAATTAACCTTAATGATTACTTCCATTGGATAATCATCAATCAGACATACATATTTGAAACTTAAGTGAAGACGTATTCTCAACTAACATGGATGAAACCACAAATAAGAATTTGAAGTCCTGTGGTTACCGTTTGGAATTAGGTTTCGTTTGGGATCTTATATTTCAAGATTGATCCTAACGGATGTTCTTGAGCAAGGAAAGACTTGATTAAACAATTTGTTAGCCCAGGTATGTGGTGAATCTCTATTGTGATACTCTTGGTTTAGAAATCACCGGGTGTCTCATGCCAATCCAATTTGGATTTCTATGTATCCGATTCTGCTAACAATACTGATTTCACCGTGTTTGATTATGCTTCTTGTATATAACATGTACCTATCAATAATTAGATTTTCAATGTATATGAGAGTTTAATTTTTTTGTTCTGCCTGCAAAATTATAGTGCCTAAATTATGAGCCGAGAAGAAAGAGAGCATCGTGGTGCAATTTTGGGATACCCTCAAATGGTAAGCAATCTTAACCATTCATTATTTGATGGGTTTATAAATCGATTTAATTATGTGTTGACTCGGGCATTTGCCCGATTTAACTAGTGATCGCCACTCGATTTAAGGGCTTAAATGTCTATTACATGTGTAATGTTACCACTCTTTCTCTCTATGTGAATCAAAGTAGCGCACCTGAAAGCTTCAATATATCATCAACAAGTACATTGCCTAAGAAAGACAAAAAAAAGTAAAATAAAACAAAAATACTAAAAAAACTCTAATAAAAAGAAAAAGAAAAAAAAAAAAAAAAAAAACAAAAACACTAAACAAAAGACAAAAACAAAAGTAAAATAAAACAAAAATACTAAACAAACTCTAATAAAAAAGACAAAAACAAAAGAAAACAAAAACATTAAACAAAAGACAAAAACAAAATTAAAATAAAACAAAATACTAAACAAACTCTAATAAAAGACAAAAACAAAAAAAACAAAAAACGCTAAACAAAAGACAAAAACAAAAAAAAATAAAACAAAAAATACTAAACAAACTCTAATAAAAAAGATACAAAAACAAAAGAAAACAACAACACTTAAACAAAAGACAAAACAAAAAGTAAAATAAAACAAAAATACTAAACAAACTCACAATAAAAAGACAAAGACAAAAACAAAAGAAAACAAAAAACAAAACAAACTCTAATAAAAAGGCTATTGTGTATATCCAAACTTCCACATCTTAGACACTCGATGTACCAATTTTGACAAATGTATGTCCATTAATTAGACACTTTGCATGTACCAATTTTGATAAACTCCAAGATAAAAAAATAGACCCAAAGGTCCCAAACCAACAAAGGAAGAAAAACCAAGCTCCGATCACTACCCGATAGCGGTCTGATCACTACACGATAGCGCTTCTTGTGTAAACATGGAGGTTCTTGGAATCACATCTTCTTTTTCTTATTCCCCCACTACTTCTAGTTTTACTTCTTCTACCTTTTATTTTCTATTGAGAATCGATCAAAGCGGTACAAAACTTTCCTCCTTGCCCACCCAAGCTTCCAATCATCGGCAATTTGCATCAACTTGGGAAACCACCTCATCATTTTCTTCATAAGCTATCTCAAAAATATGGTCCTAGTAATGCTTTTGCAACTCGGTAGTATACCCACACTCGTAATTACGTCACTGAAGCTGCAAAACAAGTCTTGAAAACACGTGATTCTCATTTTGTACTAGACCTCCTAGCAAGTCCTAAACGTCTTTCTTATAACTACGTAGATATTGTATTTGCACCTTATGGAGAATACTGGAAGGATGTTCGAAAATATGTGACCATGAAGTATTTAGTGTGAAAAGAGTGTAATCCTTCTGCATAATTAGGCTTTGAAGAAATCGCAGCCTTTAGTTGATTCCATATCAAGATCCTCTTCCGCTTCTCCTATTGCTCTTATTGATGTTTATCGAAAATTTTATATCTTATGGATCAAGTTGTTTGTAGAGTGTCATTTCCGCAAGAGTTTTCACCGTGAATCGTATTAATCTTGGCGAATACCTTCCTATCGAGCTTAGAAAAGTATTTCATGAACTAGGCATTGTGTTGGAGAGTTTTTTTATGTCCGGCGTGTTCCCTAAGGTAGGTTGGATTTTGGACAAGCTAACTGGATTTCATGGGAGGCTAGAAAATGTTTTGTAGTCTTGATAAGTTTTTTCAGCAGTTTTTAGATGCACATCTTGATCCAAATATACCAAACTTTGATTATGAAGATGTTATTGATGTTTTGTTAAACGTTGAAAGGATAATCGCCTTAGTAGCTGGTCAGTTGCCTCATGAGTGATCATATCAAAGCAATTATTATGGTAAGTATAATTACAGCTATTATGTTATTATTCGATTATAACCGCAAAGTCACTTTGCTAATCATTTGTTCAAATTTTCTTCTCGTAATTTGTATATTGGGCGGAGCGTACACATCCGTTATAACCATGACTTGGGCAATCGCACTGATAAGAAATCCTTCAAGCTATGAAGAAAGTACAAGAAGAAGTTAGAAATTATGTAGGAAAAGACAAAGAGAAAGTAAGAAGGATCTTCACCATTTCCAAAGATCTAAAAATGGTGGTCAAGGAAACATTAAGACTACACCCACCAGCTCCATTGTTGATTCCAAGAGAATGCATGGTAAAAAGTAACATCGATGGATATGATGTTAAACCTAAAACAAAGAGTCATTATAAATGCGTGGGCTATAGCTAGAAATCCGGCATATTGGGAAAACCCCAATGAATTTAACCCAGACAGGTTCGTTGATAACTCTAGTGATATTCGAGGAATGCAAATTTTGAGTTCTTAGGTTTAGTGGTGGAAGAAGAGAGTTGTCCTCTATTATGGGACTCGTAATGGTTGAACTCACTCTCGCAAATCTACTATACTGTTTTAATTGGGAATTACCAAAGCGGGATGAACAAGGAAGACGTAAATATGGAAGAAACATCTGGAATGGCTATGCGTATGAAATATCCTCTTCATCTTAAACCACAAAGTTTAGTTTAACTTGAAAGAACTTTTGTCTTTGTTTGTTTATATGAATAATCCATGTTCAAAGATGAATAATAATATCGTTTCCATATGTGAATACATGAAATTATGAACATGAAGTTTTGATCCATCAAAGAGAATAGATTGCACACAAGCCGTGGTATGCGGCAGTACAACTAAAGATGAGCACAAAACTCAAGGGAAAACAAATAGCACAAAGAAACAACTAAAGACAAGAGAATCTCCCCCTGCAGAGTTAAAGATGAACATGAAGTTATTAAAAATTCCAATTACAATCGTGATTGTTAAAATTAACAACAAATAACTTAATAGTGCTTAATCATCTTCAATATTTGACTCTTCTTCTTCTTGCTCATCAGCTTAGATTGAGAACTCTATTTGTCCATTTCCCCATACATACATACAGAGTTTAGTGAAACTAAGGTTTCAAAGTAACTCTCTTTGTTCATTGATTATGTTTGGCAAACCATGAATATTTGGTTCTATAACCGTTTCATGCTTCGGGTTGTATATAACTAAATTATCATAACCAGAAATGCAAAAACAATATCCCCGTCTCCTAAAATACCACATTAGCCTCAAAGAACGGCAGTGGGGCTATGCACTCTCTCATGGTTAATGACATAACGCTTAAGATCTTGAACTCCATACTTGCATTACCTATACTACAACCTCGGGACGTACCACATCTTTATTAACATGAACAACAAAGACAAAGGCACCTTTCCAACACTCCTATACAAAGGCAAGATCCTTCAATGCCTTTCTTCGTAGTTGTATATCATTGTATCTATCAAGCATCGATATCAAAGTGATTATAAATCCGAACCGCTCGACTCTTTCACCTAACCAATGAAAGGCTCCATTGACAACGATGATTGATAACTTACTGAGTGCACTAAGTACTCGACCTACGCCTCAGAACTCTTAAATGTTAGACTAAAGTTGTTTCTCTCGGTGTTGACGGTGGTTTTAAACGAAAGGGTAAAACTCGTAAAACCCTAAAATAACCTAATATCACCAAAGTGACACATTTATTATGACATTTAAGGCAAATAGTCGTATTTAATAGGGTATTTTTTCAAATTAGGGTTACAACGAACAAAACCCTAATTCACCTCCATGTCATTGGCACATGCCAACATGCTCACGTATCTTTTCATTACCAAGGCCACTTAACGGGCCACGCATGTCATTGGCACATGCCAACATGCTTGTAGCTTTTCTTACAAGGCCACGGCCCTAACGGCCATGCATGTCATTGGTACATGCCAACATGCTCGGCCGGGTAGCTTTTTCTTACCAAGGCCACGGCCCTAATCTGGCCACGCATGCCATCGGCACATGCCAACATGCTCACGCCAGTAGCCTTTCCTACCAAGTCCACGGCCCTAACGCCACGCATGCCACAGTAACATGCCAACATGCTCACCGTAGCTTTTCTTACCAAGGCCACGGGCCCTAACGGGCCACGCATGTCATTGGCACATGCCAACATGCTCACTGCAGCCTTTTCTTACTACAACGGCTTAACGCCACGCATGCCATTGGCACATGCCAACATGCTCGCCGGTAGCTTTTCTTACAAGGCCACGGCCCTAACGGCCCACGCATGCCATTGGCACATGCCAACATGCTCTGGTAGCTTTTCTTACCAAGGCCACGGCCCTAACTACCACGCATGCCATCGGCACATGCCAACATGCTCGCCGGGTAGCTTTTCTTACCAAGGCCACGGCCCTAACGGGCCACGCATACCATTGGCCAAACATGCTCACCGGTAGCTTTTCTTACCAAGGCCACGGCCCTAACGGCCACGCATGCCATTGGCACATGCCAACATGCTCACCGGTAGCTTTTCCTACCAAGGCCACGGCCCTAACGGCCACGCATGCCATCGGCACATGCCAACATGCTCGGGTAGCTTTCCTACCAAGGCCACGGCCCTAACGGCCATGCATGCCATTGGCACATGCCAACATGCTCGTTGGTAGCCTTTCCTACCAAGGGCACCTAACGGGCCACGCTTGTCATTGGCTGGCACATGCCAACACGCCGGGTAGGCTTCATCACCTAGCCGTGTCCCTAATGCGCGCTGGTAGCCTAACTTGCAAGCCGTGCAACCTAGGCCAATTCGACCGTGACGCGCCACCGGCACACGCCAAAACCCACACTGTAGCCTAATTTGCAAAACCATGCAACCTACCACCAAGGCATTCCACATGCCACATGCCATTGGCACACGCCACACACGCCACTAGGCATCTCTCACTAGCATTGCCACTTACACTCAACGTGCAACCTACCACCAAGGCATTCCGCACATGCCATTGGCACATGCCACGCACGCCACTAGCATTCGCATTGCCACTTACACTCAACGTATAACCTACCACCAAGGCATTCGCACATGCCATTGGCACATGCCACGACGCCACTAGCAGCTCGGGTATTGCCACTTACGCCGAGGTACAACCCGCAACAAGGGCATTCCGCACATGCCAATGGCACATGCCACACGCGCCACTAGCAAGACCACTTGCACTCAAGGTGCAACCAACACTCGAGATATCAACACAAACCGGGGATGCTTTCCAGTGGTTTTGGTTTGGCGGGTCACACTTGCATGCATACTTACGCTCACATTAAGAAAGCGTGAAAAGGAATAAAGCGGTCAAATAAATGAGGAAATAATGGTGAAAACGTTTTCACCTATAAACACCTTGCGGTTACCACCTCCTCCCATTATTTCACCTCTTTACTCTCTTCTTCATGAGGCCAAAGTACGTTTCAATCTCGACTTGTATAAATAGGTCTTACTCTATTTCCACCGTGCACAACAAGTCTCTGGCCAGAAAAATACTACACTCTCGTAAAAGGCAACTTTGCAAGCTCTCCAAAAGCTTTCATCTCTTGCAAGCTTCCGAAGCTTTTATTTTCCGATACAAGTCGAGACACTACTCTCCTGCACTATTCGGTCTCAACACCTTTCTTGCTTCCTCCCCAAATCAACCATTCTCCTCCACTTTGTGACCGAAGCAAGTCCTGGAACGGCCATTTCTTGGTTTAGGCCGGACTTGTACAGATTGATCTCTCGAATCTATAAAGTGCTCACGTGCAGCACATTTGTTTAGGGTTTGAACCGCTTTGTCACTCACCTACCAAATTTACCGAAATCGCAGTAAACGATTTTTACCCATAAACAATTGGCGACCACAGCGAGGATTGATCTATCGGCTAAAATGTCGATACTGCCGATCTCGTTCTTCACCCGCATTTCAAGATGGTAGGGGAAGGCGAACCACGCAACTCCAGATCCGACTCAATCGGGCTTGCATGCGACCCTAACCGCACAAGCTGTAAAACTACACCAAAACCGGGGACTCGGCCAAGACGCTCAACCGACCAAGAATTGGGACTAACCGTAAAATTGGGGACTCGCGATGCTACCAAAGAAAACTGGGAAAGCCGCCTTGCTACTTACTTTACATGGAGAGAGGGCGTGTTTACAAAAACTGAATGAGTAAATTTAGATTAGGCAAGATAAACGATCTGCTTTTAGGTTCTTAATAAAACCGGCATACTCTTGTGCCTCGTTGCTAGCACACACTTTCATAAAAGCAATATTCCTTTCCCAACACATCATCCGAGTCATACTATCAAAACCATTCATCCCAGAAATAATCCAATATCCTCAAAAGCTACCAAATGCCTACCAAAACCTACAAACTTTGGAACTGCATATCCAATATGTCTTTCAAAAAAAAAAAAAGGAGAAGAAGAACCTAAATGAAAGTTTAACAGAAAACATTCAAGGAAAATCATCCAACAAGTCCCGCTTTTTGGAGAAAGTCAACTTTGCATCTTCAAGAGCCGCTCTTCATAGTCAACATCTTGAAAGTTTTTCGAGTTCCACCTCCCGTCTTGGCAATCTCCTAGGAAGGCTTTCGATTGCCGCATCTTTCAACTTTTGGATCTCAAAGAAGGCCTTCCGACAAACCACGAAGTGTTGAACTCCTTTTCTACGCACACGTCGCGATGGTGCTCCCGCCCAGAATAACGCCTCTTTGAAATCGGTGACTAGTCACCTCATGCATATCCTCGATGGAAGATAAAGCCTCTTCCACACGCTAACCAACGCAAAACGACTAGTGACTTTCTTGGTTGTGGCCATATGTCCGTACTCTCCCAAATTCTCGTACAACGCCTCATGCTTAGCCTACACGCTCAAGCCACCAACCAACACATGACCTCGGATAAGGAACCAAGTACGGATCAAAATGGCGCCCGCACTCCGGCCTCACGACTACAGAGGGTCTTCCATGTCTACGGCAGCAACCATCGAGAATCATCCACCGCTTGAGCCACATCTCAGGCCCAATTGGCTAACTCCCATCTCCAAGCCACCTGCTACTGCCACCAAAGGCAAAAGCAGTGTGGCTCTACTCCTGTACCTTCCTCCCGAACCGGATTCTCCCGCGAACTTGAGTCGACATTTTCAAAAGAAGAAACCAAGAAGAAAGAGAAGAAGCGCTAACTCACCGAACCACTTCCCGAAAAGAACCAAGTGCCGCCAGAGGAATCACTCTCACTTGTCGAACTTTCTTTTTCTCTCGACTCATCACCGCTTATGAGAAGGCCCACCGTCCGAATTCTTTGAAGAAATTGCCGACCTCAACGCGGAAACGTGCAAGGGCAAATAAAGCATTAACACTACCGAAGCCCTGAAGAAACAAGACACATGTTTTCAGCGAATTTCACGTGTTTTGAGACAAACCAATGAAAAAGCGACACATACCGGTTATTGGAAGAACTGAAAGACACGAGAGTCATGGAGAATCTTTGAAACCGTCCGAACCCCGCCAAAGACGATTCTTCGCTCTCCGCCCTTGGCCTGGGACTTTCCGAGCTGCTAGGCAACTTTCGCTTTGAGATCTCTCAACATTGATACTTCTTCAAAACTGCTGGGAAGGTTTACAACGAACGTTCTCCACCACGCGGTTCACGAAATCTTGGATCATAATAAACTCACGCACCAAACTCATTATAGCCAAGGTCGCCGGCTACTCTTCCCGCTTGAAAGAAGGGAAGGCGGATACCCGTCTCAAGGGCACCGGCATTAAGGGCGGACGCAATGAATCCTTAGGGATCACCTACTGGTAAGCAAGAGGCACCCTTGATCGAAAACCCATGTGACGAGCAAAGACGGCCAATATTGTAAGCACTATCCGGAAAGACCCCATGAAGAAAGACGGCATATAACCGGACGTGCAACTTTGAATAAACAAGCCACCAACGCTCAAATCGCCATCGAAGACAAAGACATGAGCTGAAAGTGTAAGCAAAGGTGTCAATTTGAGTCACCGACCTGCGGACCTACTTCCATGGGCGAAAACCGATTTCATACGACTTATCGGGGAAGATTAACCAAGCTCACGCCAACCCTGATGCCTCGTTCACCCATCGAAGAATTCGAACCACCCCAACTCGCGGAATCGAAGGCATCGGCCGAGCATACTTCTCAAAGTGCTCCCATAGCCGACTCTGCGTAAAAGCAACGTGCACATATGAATTCACTTTCATGAAACCATTCAAAACTCGCATGTTCGCAACTAGGTGATCCGTATGCACATACAGGGAACCGAGGAATAGCTTGCCAATGGGAAGAACTTCACCTTTTGCCAACTTCACAAAGAATCACTAGAACTCTGTCTTATTTCCTTCTTGCCGTAATCCGTCATCAAAATGTCTCTAGACAACCAGAGAGCCAAAAATACCGCAACATGAAGATCATCAAGCTTCGCTTCAGTTCCAAATGGTCCCGAAACCATCGAGACATCCACCAGCCTATAAAAAGCACCTTTCATCCTCTTTCCTTTTCGTAATCCTTCGACTTCGTTGAGGGAGTCTTTTTCGAGCGTAATCTCCCAACTTAGCAGCAAGGTCATCCCGCATCTTCACCTCACTTTCAAATAATTGGATTTTTAAGATTCCCAAGCACTCAAGATTCAAGAAGAGAGCCACACTCTCCAAGGGAGAAAGTTATCTCACCCCATCTACATATGATTGTATGGGTGTCCGAACACCACCTCGAGATAAAAGCAACCAAGCCCGGATATCCTTCCTAACTGGGAGGTTTACTCAAGCTCATAAAGATCAATAATCTACGCCGAGTCAGGTGGTATTTATATGCTCCTTACTCACCATGAACTCAACCTGATCTATCAAAAGAACGCAATGGGTTTGGACACATCCCGAAATCAATGTTGGAAGAGGAATATACCCCCTTTATGAAGACAGAATCAGATGGTGTTCTCTCAACGAACCAACGTGTCTTTTTTCATCTTCACCACCGGTTAACAAAATCGCACGAAACCCGGGTGATTTTTCCGAGCAGACAAGTTTTTTGGCGAAGAATTCATCATCCGTGTTTGGTTTGGAATTATGGACATCCTTCGATGAGGCGAAATTTTGTTCAGTAACATCTTGTCGATTTCTTAATAACAACTTAGTAACAAGATATCTCGCACAAAAAAAAAAAAAAAATTATCTCCCCGACACATAACCGCGCCCGACAAGAGGAAAACCCAAATACAAAAAAAAAGAGGGCGTATTCTCTACGGTTCAAAACCGCACACGCAAGATTTTCTTCGGGTTCAAGACTATATACGCAAATTTTTTCGGGTTCAAGACTATATACGCAAAGGTTCAAGACTATATACGCCGTATTTTATACGGTTCAAGTGTGTCTACAAGATCCTTCTTCGGGTTCAAAATTATATATGGAGCATTTTTCTACGGGTTCAAAACCGCACGCGCAAGATTTCTTTCAGACCGAAAATTCATATATGCAATATTTCCTATGGGTTCGAAGTCATATGAAGCATATATACAGATTCTTCTTCTGGGATTCACAAAAGATTCTCTACGGGTTCGAACCGCACACGCAAGATTTTCTTCGTGTGGTTCAAAATTATACACGTGATTTCATACGGGCTCGAGTGCGCTTTGCAAAAGATCCTTCGGGTTCAAAATTGTATATGGAGTACTTTCCCGCCGAATAATATATGCAGATTTCCTTGGTTGCATACATACAATATTTTCTACAAGAGACACGCCAAGAAATTATATGCGCAATATATAAAGAAAACGCCTACTCTGTGGTTTACACCTACATAAAAAGGGAAACAAGAGAAAGTACCGGAAGACATACCCGGAAGCCGGTTTTTCTTTCGTGACTCGCCGCTAGTAGGAAAGGATGAAAAGACGAAAGTGTAAGATGGGAGAAAGGGACTTTATATATATAGGAAGACTTAGAAGATTCCGAAATAGGGAAGGGCGCCCATTTCCCTTTACCAAAATCGTGCGTGTAAGAAACGGCCCACAAGGGCGCCCCAACTTACCAATGTCGCCCAAGCACGAATATCCCACCAATTGCACCAACCCCAATGTGCCCCATCAGGTGCTACACCCCCATCAATTGCACCGACTTCCCAATGACCGCCTGCTAAGTCATGCCCGCAAGCACGCACAGCCCCACACTCTTGCGCCGGCCCCCCATAGCCTAGCACGCCTGGGCTTCCCAACTCACGCCAACTTCCCAACGGCCCCAAAGCCGCACCGCCCCACCAATTGTGCCAGCCTCCCGATTTGTGCAAAACTTCCTAGAGGCAAGGATTCCAAATCCTATTTATAAAAGGTCGACGAGCCTCCTCAATTCTCTTTACGGTTTGTCAAGTTGATAGTTTGTCACCATCTTATGCTTACCTTCGCAACAAAGCCCCCCCCGTTCCGAGCTACAGTGGGACTTAATGTTGATGGTGGTTTTTAAACGAAGGGTAAACTCGTAAAACCCTAAAATAACCTAATATCACCAAAGGACATTTATTAGACATTTAAGGAAGGTAGTCAACATTTATTACTGGGGTATTTTTTTTCAAATTAGGTTACAACGAACAAAACCCTAATTCACTTCCATGCCATCGGGCACATGCCAACATGCTCGGGGTAGCTTTTTCTACTAAGACCACGGCCCTAACGGGCCACGCATGCCATTGGCACATGCCAACATGCTTCGGTAATCCTACCAAGGTAACGGGTTCTAACGGCCACGATGCCATCGCACATGCCAACATGCTCGGCCGGCCACTAACGGCCACGCATTGGCACATGCCAACATGCTCGTAGCTTTTCTTACCAAGGCCACGGCCCTAACGGCCACGCGATGCCATTGGCACATGCCAACATGCTCTACCTGGGTAGATTTTCTTACCAAGAGCCACGGCCTCTAACGCCACGCATGCCATTGGCACATGCCAACATGCTCGCCGGTAGCTTTTCTTACCAAGGCCACGGCCCTAATCGGCCACGCATGCCATCGGCATGCCAACATGCTCACGTAGCTTCTTTCTTCTTACTAAGGCCACTGTTCTAACGGCCACGCATGCCATTGGCACATGCCAACATGCTCGCGGTAGCCTTTCCTACCAAGGCCACGGCCCTAACGGCCACGCATGCCATTGGCATGCCAACATGCTCACCGGGTAGCCTTTCCTACTAAGGCTTGCTTAACGGCCACGCATGCCATTGGCATGCCAACATGCTCGCCGGTAGCCTTTCCTACCAAGGCCACGCAGCCCTAACGGCCACGCGATGCCAACATGCTCGCACATGCCAACACGCCTAATGGCCACGCATGCCATTGGCATCAACACGCTCAGTTGGTAGCTCTACCAGCTGGCCCACATGGGTAACCTAACTTGCAAGCCGCAACCTAGGCCACCTGACCGCACGCGCCACATGCACACGCTAAAATCCACGCCGGTAGCCTAATTTGCAAACCATGCAACCTACCACCAAGGCATTCCGCACATGCCATTGGCACACGCCACACACGCCACTAGCAAACTACGCATTTCCACTTACACTCGACGTACAACCTACCACCAAGGCATTCCAAGCACATGCCATTGGCACATGCCACGCACGCCACTAGCAGCTCGGCATTGCCACTTACACTAACGTGCAACCTACCACCAAGGCATTCCGCACATGCCATTGGCACATGCCACGCACGCCACTAGCAGCTGCGGCATTGCCACTTACGCTCGGGGTACAACCCGCAACAAGGGCATTCCGCACATGCCAATGGCATGCCACACGCGCCACTAGTAGCGCCACTTGCACTCCAAGGTGCAACCAACACTTTCAGATATCAACACAAACCGGGGATGCTTTCCGGGGGTTTTGGCTTGGCGGTCAGCAGCTTTTAAGGTTTAATTACGCCACATTAAGAAAGCGTGAAAGGAATAAAGCGGTCAAATAAATGAGAAAATAATGGTGAAAACGTTTTCACACATAAACACCTTGTTACCACCCCTCTCCCATTATTTCACCCTTTACTCTCTTCCTTCATGAGGTCAGTGGCACGTTTCAATCCGACTTGTATAAATAGGTCTTACCCTATTTCACCCGGTGACAACAAGTCTCTATTCAGAGAAAATACTACACTCTCGAGAAAGGCAACTTTGCAAGCTCTCCAAAAAAGCTTTCATCTCTTGCAAGCTTTGAAGCTTTCATTTTCTCGATACAAGTCGAGACACTACTCTCCCAGCACTATTCCGGTCTCAACACCTTTTTTTTGCTTCCCTCCCCAAATCAACCCTTCTCCTCCACTTTGTAACCGGCAAGTATGGAACTACCATTTCTTGGTTTAGGCTGACTTTCATGCAGTTGATCTCTCGAATCTATAAAGTGCTCATGGCAAAGACATTTGTTTAGGGTTTGAACCAGTTTACTCACCACATACCGAATTTACCTTCAAATCACAAACGATTTTTACCCATATAAACATCTCAATACTAAGATTACGGTCGTAGTATAAAGCTCGGATTCTTGATCGGGTTCAAGCTAATTCTTACAAACGCTTGCAAATAGTAATGCCTTTCTTGGGTAAATTTAAGAGGATCTCATAGTAGAGTTCCTCGGGTATGCTTGGCATAGGCATATTTGATGTTGCGATCTTGCTATAGCAAACAATAAAGAGATTTATTTATAGACGGATTGTGGGATAGATGATCCTAATCCCAATCATGAGACTAGAAGCCAAAACTTGGTCACAAAACTAGTCCATGAGTTTAATTGTTGTTGAACTCGAATAGGAAACCAATTCAAACAAGGACACCTTCCTTGAACCAAAATATTAACGAAAGGCTAATTTTTATTCAACCACTTCAAATTCACTTTCTATTTTAAGATGACTCTCTTTAGTATGTGCGATGTGTATATGGACATAGGTTTACTCGTGAGGCGAGTTGAAACATCACTAAGGGAAGAAATATTACTAAGGGTGCAAAATAGCAAAAATAGGTTTGGAGCTAAAATATTGGAAATTCTTAGGCTTGGGAGCTAGTTTGGGAGGTGTGCAGTTTGCACACCTCACTACACCCAGCCCGACTGCGGCGGGAAAACTACCCGTTATTTACCGGTAGGCTAGTTCATAAGGTAAGGCATTCAAAAGTGACGAAGGCGGTGACAAATTTTAGAGGTTAGAAATAATTGTAAACGTCCAAATTATATGGAGAAAATATTGCATATGAGGTTGGGAATAAACGAAGACTTTCCTGTTGCATGTGAAGCAAAGAAAACAACAAGTTTTACTAAACACCACCCACATTTTTCCTAAACACCACCCATAATAAAAATATATTCTAATTTTGTATCGTAATGTGAAGTGGGTGATAAAAACTCACCTTCTACCCTAACCATCTCCTGATGACTAATACCATTTTAGCCGCCATGATAGCAAGCAGCGGTAGCCACCTTAGTTACAGCATATTCCATACCATGTGTCATCAAGATTTTAATATTATTAAAATGTAAGTTTAATTTAATCTTAATCTTAATCTTTATCAAACTTAACTTAGGTCTTAATTTATTTTAGTTGATTAGGTTTAAAATTTCCAGTTTAGTTTGGTCCAGGACTTTCAATATCGACAAACTCTTATCAATTTTAATACGTTACATGAATGAACATTAGGGCTTTTCCAATTTGATGAAGTACTGTTTGGGAACTTCATTCCGAATTAGATTTGTGGATATATTATGGAGTTTTATGAAGAGGGGTGGTGGTGGTGACGGTGGCGGTGACTGTGATGTTGAAGTTGTGGTGATATGGAGTTTTATGAAGAGGAGTGGTGATGGTGGTGGTGACTGTGATGGTTTAAGTTGTGGTGACTGGTGATAATAGAGAAGAAGGCGAGTTTCCGTTACTCACTCTAAATTAGGTCCACAACTAATATGTTTTTTTTACTGTAGGTGGTATTTAGGAAAAGTGTGGGTGGCATTTAGGTAAAACCAACAACAAAAGCATAGATTACGACTAAAATTATAGTAAGTTACAACTAATTGTGTACTTGTCTAACTATGAGTGGGCTAAACCAAAAACTTATGAGATTACTCGTACATAAATTTATTTTTCTACACATTTGACCCGGCTATAGCCCCACTTATCCCCTTCATGGGTTCGTCAGTGCCTCTCGGGTTTACTAGATCATCGAAAAAAAAAAAAAAAACAATAAAACAATAAAAGACATGTTGTTGGAATATGTGGGGAAAGGTGTCAGCCACCATGTGGCAAGTGCATGTGTGCCTCCCCCTTTTCCTAGACACATGTTGTATTTTCTCTTCCCACTAAACACATGTCATACATTATCCCAACACACCTTACTACATGCATTTTAGTGTTATGTATTTAAAGTGTACAAGACAAAGGAAATAAATGAGAAAAACTCTCACGATTCTTCTTCTCCTCTACTTTTGTTTCTATTATGTTTGTCTCCCATTCTGAAATCTTAAACACGTTATCAGCACCTAGCTACAACCAGCGAGTTAAATCCTTCACATTTAATTCTTCATCTTTATTAATTATTCATCAAGTACTTCTTTCCCAAAGAGGTATTTATGTCAACCATTTTTTTCTCTCCGATAACAATGAAATTCCTTAAAACATGCTTGTCCTCTTTAAATAAATGATGCATGTTTGTCTCCATATTTATTAGATGCTTTTTAGATATTTGTTGATGGGATTGTTTATTTCATGATATTAATTAGCTATTTCTAATACTAATATTAAAAGGGTTTTGTCTTCTTCTTAAATCCATAAATATCTTATTCTCCTCTGAAAAAAAAAAAAAAAATCCGTTGATTTGTCCTTCTCTTAGAAATGATACATCTATCTTTCTTCTTTATCACATGCTTGTACTCTTATTAAAGTAATATATTAGTCTTTCTCTTGTATTGATAAAGTCATGTCATGGGTTTGTCCTTACATTAGACCAAAAGTTAAGAATTTATGATTTTGTCTCCATTTTTTTATCATGAGGTGTTATATTATATTATTTCTTTTACTCATAATACATGTATGTATGTTTTAAATTTGGAAAGCATCATGTCATAACTACTGCTACTTATTAGAAAAATACTATCTACTCCTTGTCTTTGTACCATGCTTATTTACCATATGTTCTTAGCATCTTTATGTGTATATAAATGATAAATGGGTGTGTAGTTTTATTTTTTCTTAATAGACCTATTTTTGTTGACTATTTTGTCAACCTTGTTACCAAATTGTTTGCAATTTTTTAAACCATAAAGAAATTTGGTTTGCAAACGAGTTCCCTTGTTAAAAACCATAAAAAGCTTGGTTAATTAATTTTGTGGAGGCTGGGTTATGATCAAAGATTGGACTATATGACATATCAAATATTACCCACAAAACCATAAAGAAAGTTGGTGATGGGAAAATTATCATCGTGATTTGTTATGGACTCGAGAAGGACTTGAGCACCATATTAATGTCATTTATTTGTCTGTGTAGATGGACCCAATTCGACCCAAATTTGAACTTTTGGACTCGGCGGGACTTGAGTACCACCGTTGGGTATACGATGAGAAACCACCTTAAGTGACAAGGACTACACCTCCACTATCAAGCCATCTGTAATGACTGCTCAGAGCAATTGAGAAAGACAAAGCTCATGCTCTTATGTTCCTTAAGAGGAATATCGATCTAACCTACGTTGGGGTTATCATCATTAGCATCGGAAAAGAGCCATGGGATGCTCTAGATATCCCGTTTTGGGAATATTCATGATTCCTTAATACCACAATTGAGCGTCATGTGGAGCAGAAATTAACTTCCTCGATTATGTAAAAGTGAATGATTTCTAAAAAGACATGCTACAAATTCAGGCATGTATGGACTTTTGTGGAAAGAAACTTACGGATGAGAAATGATTCGAGAAAACCTATCGACCTTTTCCCACCTCTTCCCATGATACTAGCAAACCAATATCGTTTAGAGGTGGACAACAAAAGAATCACCACATTCATTGGGTTGATAAACTTATTGCAAGTGGCTGAAAGGAACAATGATTCTTGTCAATAACAATGCTGGAAACTGTCGGGAAAAAAAAGTTCCCGAAGCTAACCATGGCAAGGTCGAAAGGAAAAGAGCCCCAAAGGAAAGAGGACTCAAATTACGATTCACATTCCCATGATCCATACCCACGTGGAGATAATGCCTCTCGTGGAAGAGGCGTGAGGGACATAATCGGGTCGAGGACGTAAAGTCACTCTAATGTTTGGCATAGAGAAGGAATTTACGGCCATACGGTGGTGATCCTAAGTTCGAAAACACCTAAAAAATCTCGCTAACAAAAATTTGAGGCAAGTGCACCTTGTTTTAGGTGTGGATTACTGGACATTGGTACAAGCATTGCAAGGCTAGTGCCAATGTAGCTATATAGCTACAAAAATCTGGGAAACTCTCGAACAGAGGCTAACTATATGGAAGAAAATGATGTAACCCACGGCGTCAACTTCACAATTTCGGACTTCACAGGCAATGAGGACTTTGCCCCCAACTATGGATGTGCCTGATTTTTCTTGGGCCTAAATTTAGTTTTACGGCTTGCTAGACTGCACGTTTTTAGATGCTTTGAAGTTTTTATGTTATCTTAGACTATCGTTTGTTTAATAGTTTGAGTAGGTGTTAACATTGCGGAACATATTCTTACCATCTTTATGTTATGTGTATGGATTATCTATAAGTACTTATTTTCTATTATGTTCATAAATTTTACTTTGTTTATGATAATGCATTTGTTTAGCATATAAATTAGAATGGAAGGCGCCATTCTAGTAGAACAAAATTCTCTAAAGGAAGTAGAGATAAATTGTTCGTTTTTCTTTGTTTGTAACATTCCTTCCTAATGTACTTGTGAATGTCTCCGGAGAAATTGAATGTCTAGTTGATAGTGCAAACACCCACACTATCCCTAAGAAATAGACAATTATTTGTCGATTTTACTCCTTATAATACATACGCTGACTACGATGATTGGATCATCGCAAGTAATAATTGGGCAGGTACTACTCCAATTCTTGTTGCCAAGCGGCACAATGATTAAAGTCATGAAGCTCTATATGCACCAAGCGCACGCACTTTGTTAAGTTTCAGGATATACGCGCAAATGGTTATCACTTAGAAAATCAACGTGAAAATGGAATTGAGTACATATATGTGACTTCTAGTGAATGCGGAAGGAAGAGCGCATCTTAGAAAACTAATGAGTCACTCTAGTGGATTGTATATCACCACTATTAGGATTATCGAATCCCATGTGGTTGCCAACGATGAAGCTTGTTGGCGGTGACTTATATAAGCTTTGAGTACGATCGACTAGGGAACCCGGTGCATTGATATGATGATCCGTGTTTTGAAGAACTCACACGGACATCCATTCTTCGAATGAAAAGAAAATGGGACAAAAGATTGTTCAATACGAGTAACAATGTGCATTCTAAAGTAAATGATGCAAATTTTATGCCTTCTAAAGCAAGAAAAGTGCAACCTTCGTCATCAAAGTAATTGAAGCGCACCTTGTCCCATTCTTCTTCATTGTCACTATCGAAGGCACGTCGGTCGTTCACTGCAAAGCTTTTCTCTAGCAAAGCGGATCGAGACCATCATGCTAAAGATACCAAACCAAATATTCCATTTTTACAAAGAATACAAGGTGATATTTATGGACCTATACATCGAGAATGCGGACCATTCGGGTATTTTTATGGTTACGGTTGATGTTTTACCCGTTGGTCACATGTTGCATTGTTGTCCACAAAAATCACGCGTTTACAAAGATCTAGCACAAATTATCGACTAGAGGGCTCACCACCACGATCATCCAATCAATTCAATGGACTTGATAATGCGGAGTTACATCTAAAAGGATTTGATGATTTCTATATGTCTAATGGAATTGACATAGAGCATCATGTACCTCATGTACACAGTCAAAAATGGTCTCGCGACTACCATCAAAGGTTATAGATGATAGCTAGGGCATTGGTTATGCGTTCCAACTTTGCCTATTCTTGCTGAAGTACATCATATTGCATGAAACATTACTTATTCGCTTTAGACCCACTTTGCTAGCCAACCATTTTCTGCGTACCGGTTGGTAGCGGATATGAGCGATATTTCACATTTACGCATATTTAGTTGTGCCGTATCTATCACGTGCCTATTACGCCCCACAGCGTACCAGATGGGTCCACAAAGACAAGTAGGTATTTATGTTGGATACGAATCCCCAACAATTATCCCAGCTACTTAGAACCTTTGACAAGGCGATCTCTTTACCGCTAGATTTGGCGGATTGTCACTTTGATGAGACAACCTTCCCGTCGTTAGGGAGGTATGGAAAAGGACTTCCAAAGGGAACGACATGAATTATCGTGGTGTGTTTACGTTGTCTCATCTTGATCCCACTCCCACAATGCGAAAGTGAAGTGAAAAGAATTATCGATCTTGAGAATGTGGAAAATTCAATGCGATGCATTTCACTTGATATTGCTAAAGTGATCGAGATCACATATACCGGCTAAACGTTCTGCAAGGTTGGAAATTCCCGACAAGGAAAAGGTACCATAAATATAGGTACTAAGTGACTTGGTGGAAGTGTAGGCGGCGTGACCCCAAAAGGAAGGGGGGAGACCACTTGGTTCGATCGATACTCGGCCAAGGAAGAAAAGGGCGGTAAGGCACAAGCCGATCCATATATCATTAATACAGATAATCCATCTCATGAGATTGTCTCGATTACGATTATGTCCATGAATCATTACTTGGGGACGCCCGAAGTTTGAATTGATTCCAGAGAGAACAAAGAAATCTCTATGGATTGTGAAAGTTCATACGTGTTGATGGAAAGATCCTCCACGCATATTGATGATATATTCGCATATACTGATTTGCTCGAGATATTATAGAACCACGAAGATATCGAACCACGCTCTGTTGCGAGAATGCCAAAGAGAGCATATTGGCCTCAATGGAGAGATGCAATCCATGTTGAATTAAATTCACTTGGCAAAAGATGGGTATTTGGTGCGGTAGTGCTAACCCCACCGGTGTAAAGCACAATAGGACATAAATGGGTATTTGTCGAAAGCGTAATGAGAAGAACGAAGTCTTGAGATATAAGGCTCGCCTTGTGGCGCAAGGTTTCTCACAACGCATACAGGATTGATTACGAAAAACGTACTCTCTGTGGACGTCTAACGTTAAATTTACTTGAGTCGACTTAGTAGTTTCGAAAGGACTTGAAATGCAACTTATGGATGTGGTTCCGCATATCTCTGTGGAGATCTTGATTGGAGATATTCATGAAAGTTCGAGATGGACTTCCATTGACTAAATCAAGTAACTCTAACCCGCAGTGCGTTTGCAATTCAGTTTAAATGCTCACTTTATGGATTAAAGCAATCCCAGGCGGATGTGGTATAAATCCCCTAAGTGATTATTTGATTGGGAATATACAAATAATGAATTGTGCCTAGCGTGTTTATAAAGAAAACAAGTTCGGATTTGCTATTATACCGTCTATGTCGACGACATGAACATAGTAGGTACTCTTGATGAACTAAGAGAAACCGCAAGCTATTTGAAATCGAATTTGAGATGAAAGATCTTGGAAAAACTCAATGTGCAGGACTTGAACTAGAACATCGAGCTTGTGGAATATTAATCCACCGATGCATATATCCATAAGATACTCGGAAATTTAATAAGGACAAAGTGCACCTACTTGCACTCCCGTCGTTGGTCGAACTTTAGATGTACATAAAGATCCATTTAGTCAAAGGAAGATGGCGAAGATGTATTGGGAAGTGAATATCCCTATCTAAGTGCAATAGGCGCATTATTGTACTTAGCACAATGTATCGACCAGATATCTCATTCTCGGTGAATTTGTTAGCTAGATATAGCTCAAAGCTCAACGGCGTCATTGCAATGGTATAAAGAATATCTTTAGATACCTAAAAGGGAACCATTGACTTGGGTTTGATTTATCCCTACGAAGACGAAAGGAGAGATGCTAATGTGATTGCGACTCCTTACACCGGAACCCCAAATAATGTTTTGGTTGGTTTTCTTTGATCTTGGGTACCTCTCGAAACCCACACAAAGGTCGATCACAAATCGTATACGTGTTGTTTGTCGGGAATGACGATATCTTGGAGATGGACCAAGCAAACCCTTGTGGATACCTCCGAACCACTCGAGATCATTACCCTACATGAGGCGGTTCGTGAGTGTATATGGTTAAGGTCTATCATTACACATATTCGAGGACATGTGGTTTGAGTTCTACCCCTTTGAAGAGCCAACTTGCATTTATGAAGATAATGCGACTTGCATCGAGCAGATGAAGCAGAGGGTACATTAAAGGGTGATAATACGAAACATATATCGCCCGGTTCTTTTACAATCGGCAACAACAATGTCTTCTAAACATTCAAGTCGGTAAAGTAAAATACGTGAAAATGTGTGGACTTATTTACTAAGTCATTACCTAAGTCCACATTTGAAAAACATGTGAGAAGTATAGGACTAAAGAGATTGTCCAGAACTGACTCCATAGGACTAAAGGAATTGTCCACTCCCATGAGTGTATTAGACTACGGTGTCATGCATTAGGGGAGCATCAAATGGTATGTTGAACTCTTTTCCTTCACCGAGGTTACTTTTCCCACTTTGGGTTTGTTACTGAAAAAGGTTTTTAATGAGACAACAATAATACCATAAATGCAAATCATGGAGAGATGTCAACATCGGGGGAGCATCTAGAGATGCACTGATGACATCAAAGTGTGTTGTACTATTTTCCTTTCTTCGAGGTTACTTTTTCCCGGGGTTTTGTTACTCGACAAGGTTTTTAATGAGACAACAAAAACACTATAGATACAACTTCGGTTGAGGTTATTCTTCTCCTTACAAGTGTTCGGGTTTTTGTGCGAAATATTTTCTTGATACATTTCTATAATGGAGAAGAGTTACGACAGCGACGCCATTTGAAGCTCAAGTGTCTTTCTCCTTTGACCGTTTTTCATCAACGAGGCGTTTTTACGGAAAGGTTTTGGCAAAGCAATTAGTTTATCTTGGTGGTCATCAAGGAAGTGTTGTAGGAATATGTGGGGAAAGGTGTCGGCCACCATGTGGCAAAGTGCATGTACACCTCCCCTCTTCTCCTAGACACATGTTGTGTTTTCTCTTCCCACTAAACACATGTCATACATTATCCCAACACACACTACTACATGCATTTAGTGTTATGTATTTAAAGTCTACAAGACAAAGGAAATAAATGAGAAAAACTCTCTGATTCTTCTCCTCTACTTTTGTTTCTATTATGTCTCCCATTCACAATAAACTTAAACATAACTAACTTTTTTATTTTAATTTTTTCTTATGCTCAAAACCATAAAATTATATGGCTTTGTTTTTTATTTATTTTAATTAATTAATTCGGCTTGTATACAAGTTTTTTGACAAACAACATACTACTTTAACCCATAATGGAAAACAAACACCATTTAAAATAATCATTGCCATGATAGTTTTGGACAAACCAAGGAATACCCTGACCTGGACAATGTAGTTCGTATCCCAGCTGCCAAACAGACCCTCAAGCTTTTTCATGACGTGAAAAGAGGAAATGCGTTGGCGCTGAATCATTCGGAAATCGGAGGTTGCTAGATTGCAGCAGACCCTTAAGCTTTTTCATGGCGTTTATTTGCTAGATTCGCCATACCATAGGGCTTAGGAGGTTGCCCTAGCTGACGTGGATGCCCAATCTAGCAGCTAGATATCTAGCCCATTGGACTTAGCCTAAAATCTCCCTTTAATCCACAATTAGCTACTACAAGCCTATATATACCGAGATCCAAAAGTTACCCCATCCGGAATCGGAAGCACCATCATATTGGCGAAAAATGTAAAAATACGTTTTTTTGGGGCTAAATCGATAATACGGTACTGCGGAAAGGGTTAGATCCATGGTTCTCATTTTCTAATCATCTCCTCTCGAGTCTGTCGCCTCCTCCTTCTTCTTCTCAGTCTAAGAACTATTAACCTCCATTCAATTACAGGCCAAGACCCTTCCTCTCCCATCTTCCCCAAATAAACTCACTTTATCCTTTTCTCTCGAAGCTGTAAATCTCGGTATCAAAGGTTCGTTCTTTCTCTTTCACTCTCACTACTATCAATGATTTTTTACCCTCTATGATTCCGTTTTCTTATCAACCCTTTGGGTTTAGATCCATTTTGGATAATGGGTTTTTGTTAGGTTTTACTCTTCTGTACTCTATTGTATGGTTTTATTGATTTTGATTTTTGTTTGAATGTTTTTTGGATTTAGGGTTTTTCTTAGGTTTTAGTGTTCTTGTGAACTTTTGAAAAATTGGGGTTCATTTCTGATAACTGCAATGGAACATTTTGTGAATTGAACACTGCTTAGAGCTCAGGGACGGTAATTGTCAAGTAAAAATAAACTAGCCCAGGTAAGAATTTGGCTTAGCCAATTAGTATCAGTACATGTATTCCCTAACCCTTACTGTATTCAGTATTTGTACCCAAGTTGAAAGCTCAATCATTCCCTGCTCTGCTCAATCTCTATAAGTATGCTATTCTTTTTATGTATATCAGTTGGTTAAGTGTTTGATAATTTGTGCTACTGAACCCAAAGTTGTTTCAATAAAATTTCACTAATTTCAGTAGGTTAAGTATTTGATGAAGTGCGTTACTAAACCCAAAGTTGTTTTCACTAATTTCATTATTCTTAGGTTAAGTGTTTGATCAATTTGTATCCCTGACATGCTGCGTTTCTGTACTTTGTTTATTGTGGTAGTATGCAAGTTAACTGTTTGATGAATTGTTTCAACAAGTAAGCAAATAATCACAATATCCACTGTACTTATTTATCTTTTTTTTTTTTTTTTTGTATATTCACCTAACAGCGTCCCTCCTTTAACAACAATCTTAATGGATATTAATCTATTTTTTAGTATCGGAATGCAATCAAATTGTCACCGCTTCTCATATAGCTTAGGACCTTGTAATTTTCACTTTTTCCCTCCATCATATGCTGTTTGAAATTTTGAATCTGTTCGGAAGGTGTTGTTATTTACTCTTGTAGTACCAATTCAGTCAATTAATGATCTGTTTCCATACTTTCCCGTTAGTATCAACTACGGAGTTAGCATCCATAGACTATCTAAACTTAAATGACACATAAAATGCTTTTGGTACGGTAACATCTAAACGATAGGATGTCCCTGTCGTTTAACGCTTTCGTACCCTTATCCATGACTGGCCGTTCGACGGACCAATACTGCAATGAAAGGTTTGGTCCAACACGGCAATGACAGGTTTGGTCCATTGAAAAAATGATGTCTGGCGTAGTAATGATTTGTCTACTAGGAAGAAATTTTTTTTAGCCCCCCCAACCATAAATTCCTGGTTCCGTCGCCTTAGCTTGATTTGATATTATTCGGCTAAATAAGTTTAATTAACAAGTGCTTTTTTATGATTTCTTCCTGTTTACAGTGATTGGTGAAATGGGTAGGAGAATATTAAATCAGGCAATGAGTAAAATTGTTAATGCGGAGAGGAGAAGTAGAGCTACCGCAACTTTGCAACCTATATCTGGTTTGATGTCATCATTTCTCAATGTCATGAAACATCGAGGTAACTAACTACTAACCATTTACTTTACTTTGTTACGTTGTTTACGTTCTTGTGAATCTTTCATAAGTATATTTTCTGTTTGTGGTTTCGTTTGTTGGAGTCATAATCATGTCTAGGTGTGTTCATCGAATAAGTGTTGTGGAATGAACAAATGCAAATTTACTTCTGTTTAATATTGTTGATCTGGTTGTTTACTTCTTGGTATGCTCATTGTAGTATCTCTGTTGTGTACATCTTGGTGGGTTGCTTCATAGTATCTCTGTTCCGCATCAGTTCAAGACTTTCAGTGAGAAAGATAGATTAGGGAACCAACAAGTTTCGTTTCTTCACTAAATAGTGTATGTGAGTTTCTAACGTCTCTAAATCTAGGGTTTATAAGAAATAAAGATGGAATTGGGGATTTTGCCTTTTGGCTTCTAAAAGAAATAGTGGGAACCAAAACTTAGTTGTTTTGAGTAACTAGGGTGTACAACAGAATTATCCTGTTATTTGAAGAGCTATTGTAAGCTATTCATCGGCTTTTGAGTCTTTGACTAATTTTACTTTGCATTTTTATACATTGGTAGACACTGATTAAACCAAAAATAAATATGTGTGAGGGGAGTTTGTATGAGGGGATTTACATGTGCATGTAACCATGCACCCGGACACATTAGTTTCTGAACTTTTATGTCTTAGTGCATGTTTTTTGGCGAATGCTTGAAGTAGAAGTATACGGATTACTGTTGGGTATTTTCATATTTTTCAGTTCAATCTTCAGTTAGTTTAGATAGACTGTATGGCATTATGCTTCGTGGTTATTATAAACTGTCATGTTGCTTAAAAGTTAGCACTTAAAATATGGCTTCAGTATAATGTGGTAATGTATTGTTTTGAGTGGAACCGGTATTGCGAGTTACTATATCCCTTTTGACTAAATTTACTCATGCATTTTGTAGACACTGATTAAATGAAAAATATGTATCCATTTTTTATACATCCAGAGAGTTGGTATGTTTGCGATACATGCATATTTATGCATGTTATTTTCTGTATTGTTGTGTCATTCTGCATCTTATGGTGTTATAATGTGATATTAAAGTAGATGAACTCTTGATGGGTAACAATTGATCTGGAGAAAAACCCGAGCCTTAGTTATACGTACAAGGCTTATTCACAAAAATAATTGGGCCCTCGGTTGTTACTCGCCTCTTCTCACATTTTATTACATGCCAATCTCTGGACTATCGGATCATGGCATTCACCCTTGTGGGTTGTGCATTCCGAAGATCTAGGGCCTGTGGATGGAAGGCACATCACCATCCACGTCAGACCGCTAGCAACTAGCTGCCAAGTGTGGCTGCTTTTAGTTAAACATTGGAAGATATTTAAGATTCTGGTGGAAAAAGACCGACTGCACTTAGCTACTAGCTTGTTACTCACGTGTTGCTTGTGGTGCGACGTGGATGGTGACGTGCCCACCATCCACAGGCCCTAGATCCTCCGAATGGACAACCCGTTGGGGTGAGTGCCATGATCCAAGGGTCTAGGGCACACCATGTCTTTAAAATTTGATAAGTGGCGAGAACCAAGCGAATGCCCAATGATTTTTGAAAAATATGAGATTACTCTGCTCTGTTGGCTAGTAATATGTGTGCCATATATAGTTACTGATAATATTTGAGTTGATTTTGTTCATCTTCAGCGAGAGAAAACAGATTAGGGATTACAAAATCATCTGTCATGGATACAATTAACCCATAATTAGACCTTGAATCTGAGTACAAGAGCTATGAGTAGGATGATGATCTCACATGAGGAGCCACCTACCTCAGCACTCTTTAAACCTAGTTAGGGTTAAAGTTAAAAATTTTGGTCTCATTTGAGAGTTAAATGGATGGACACAGTTGACACTAGAAGCAACAGATTGTAGCCATCAAGGAAGGAATTCAGATAGATCTGCTGATGATTCCTGCAATGTTGATGTATAATGGTGAAGGAACTAGTACTACCAGAAGAGACAGCCCTATTTACATACTAGCTTTTCGCTCAATGAACCTGCTGTTACTAGCATTGAATTTTTACCAATATATGTACAGCATGGGCATCCTAGATGTCATGTCTTTGTTTTGAATCTGTCTAGTTATAGGTCTAAGGCTTTTTCATTGAAAAATATCGGGTACCTGCTTGTTTCTCGCCTACTCGCGTTTATGACATGGCTAGTTCTGGACCCTTGGATCATGGCGTTCTCCCTAACAGATTGTCCATCCCGTTGATTAGGGCCTGCGGATGGTACGCACATCACCATCCACGCCAGACTGCAAGCAACTAGTTGCCAAGCGGTAGCTAGTTTGTTACTCACGAGTTGCTCGCGGTCTGACGTGGATAGTGACGTGCCCTTGATCTAGATCCTCGAGATGGACAACCCATTGGGGTGAATGTCATGATCTGAGGGTCTTGAGCTCGCCACACCATAAAATATTAGTAAGTGGCCAGTGACAAGTCATTTTCGAAAAAAATCTGAGAACACTGTACTCTATTAACTAGTAATTTGTGTCACATATATAGTTAATGATGCTATTCAGCTATTGGAATTTGTTCTGTCAGTAAGTGCACTGAGCTGATTTTTGCAGAAATACTTTGCTCATTATGTACATTCATTTACAATTGAAGCTCAAGAAGTTCACTAACCTGATTTTTGCACTACGTATTACCTAGCATGTGTGTTAGTTTACAATGAAAATCATCCTTGCATCAGCTTGAGGTTGGCTGGCTAAATTGTTATTCGTAGAAGTGCATTGACTGAGCTGTTGAACACTGCAAAAGCCAATCAAAACATTGACTTAAGGACTTGGTATATTGGACCTGCTTTGTTGATCCGAAGAGCTTTGGTGACTAAAGGTGACCTAGACACATTAGTCATTTGTTTCTACTTTCTAGTGATATTTTTGGCTAGCCGATTCGAAGTAAGCAGCTTAAATCTGTGTATCTCTGTGGTTGTTCTGTGTGGGAAATTCTTTGTTTTGGTAGCATTAGAGAACTATTGTCAATTCAAATCCAGATTCTGTGTTTTGTCGATTTTCTACTTCTGTTAGAAGTATTTACTTCGCAGTTCTTATCATGCATTACATTGTTCTTTTTCTGCTCGATTGCAATTTCTAGTGTTACAAGAATGCAGTTGTAAATTAGAATTATAGGATTTATTAAATTCATGCAGATAATCTGTAGCGCACTATGTCCTGTGAATGGTAGTGCACACAGAGTTTTTGCATACATACTTGATGACTATTAATATCATTCAACTGGCTTATACTTTCTCTAGGATATATCAAAGATTTTGAAGTACATGATCCTCATAGAGTGGGTTCAATTACTGTCGAACTGCAAGGCAGAATAAAAGAATGCAAGGTTCTCATGCATAGGCAGGACATCAAGGCGAAGGATATTGAAGAGTACAAAACACGTAATCTTCCCACTAGACAGGTGTTACTTCTCTCACTTTTGTCTTGTTAATTGATTTACTTCAACTACAGTTGAAGCTCTGAACCTTTCTTCTTCAATATTGTTTGAACTTTTAAGCTAGTCCACTCGTATTGATACATTTCTGTAATAGCTTCTCTTTCTTTTTCTATAATGCAGTGGGGGTATGTCGTGATTTCTACTCCAAATGGCGTTTTGGATCATGAACAAGCTATTGAACAGAAAGTAGGTGGTCAGGTTATTGGATATTTTCATTAACCACCACCCCTTTAATCCTCTTTTTTGCTTCTTTAGAACTGAGAAGAAAAGAACTAGGAAATGTTTTTGCACCGCCTATCCTCACAGGTTATAGACTTTGTGGAACTCGTGTAACTCTTCTTTCCTTCTCACTTTTTTATACAATAGTTTCCAAAGAGTAGCCAGTAACTGCAGAAAATAGAGGTTCATATAAAGATTTTGATCTCTGTAAAAAAAAAACTTAAGATTTTGCCATATTCAAAGAGTGGTACTTTCTTGTTATCTGAAGTCTATTGTTTTCTGTGGAATCTGTGGATGCTCGTCCAACAAATAAAGTGTAGAACTACGTCACTTGTTTATCTGTTTTCTTGTTCTTGATGGTCCTAAATGGGCTCTGGGCTTGCAATGTACTGGTGTTAAGGTTAAAGAAAAAGTTCATAAACTGGGAATCACTCTCTACCACCCTTTTTCTTTGTTCATGTACATAAACTGAATTGAAAAAGGGGATTTTTCTGGGAATCATTTTTTCAAAGTTTTTTGTTTGCCTCGTTATGGGCCAGATCTTGGGATAAGGCAAGCTACCTTTTTTTTGGGGATTTTTTTCTCTTTTTCTTTTCTTTTTCGTCTTCAAATAATACGCTTCAGGGATCCAAATAAGTAACTATTCAAGAACCAAAATACATTCAACGGGCACCACACATTTTGTACAGCAACCACATTTTCTGCTAAATTGTGATTATCATCGCCCAGAGAAAGTGAGGGAAGGAGTGTTGCTTGTGTCTAAGATTTTTATAACAACCATTTTTTCCCTTCTTAATTTTTTTTTTAAAGTTAATTTGTTTGTTGAATGAGGTCTTATCTACCACAGTACACATGAGAGGGAAAAGACATAGTATTCAAATCACTTGAAGTAAATTAATCTGAAAAATTCAAGTAAATCACTGAAACCTGCCATGCACTCGTGAGTCGTGACCGCCTTGTATCATCCCCTTAGAGGGATGTGAACCAAGAAATGGTACTAGTCCAATAAGGTTAGGACAAGCCAATTTTGGGAATAAACAAAGCTGTGTTTCCAGTGATTTGAGGTACCAAGTCTCTATAGCTGTCCAATAGATAAGATTTCAGAAGTTGACATTGACAGTACTAGCTAGGATCTAAAGTGAGTTTTAAATTTGCTGCAAGAATTCACGGTCAAAAGCATAAGAGGAGAACAGGATATTTTAGCTGATGCCATACTCTCTGTGTTTACATACTTATTCTTATTCACCCTTTGGGTTCTTTTTTTTCCACCAAACTAAAGCTTGCTTAATTAATTTGTTACAGAAATTTAGTAGTTACAAATGACTCCCTGTACCCTCACATAACTGCACTAACGGCTACCTACAAAGGGGTATATATGTAAACAACATATCTTTGCTCAGTTTGTAAGAGTACGAAGGAGTAGTACTATTTTATCGTCTCTTTCGCATTATCAGTTAGTTGTTAGCTTGTTCTTGTGTTTTCTTTCATTTATACGGTGCCTCTTGTTTAGTGTTTTGTAAATCCCTGAAGAACAACAATGGGTAGTACTAGTGATGAGCTAACAAGATAAAAAATGGAAACTGCTGAACATTGGAGGTTAGCTTGTCTGGTTCTAAAACAGCATAACAATGAGCTGAGAATGGAGTGTAGTCAACTTAAGAAAAGGTACGAGGAGAAGAAAGGAATAGAGATTTCACGAAAACATGATGAACCCAATGTAATAGTCTACAAGAGGGATATTGATGATTTCAAGTTGGGGAAGAAAAGAGATGCTGCTGAAATTGAACATCTCAAAATGAAATGTAAGGAGTTGGAGACTATCTCGTTGAAGCATGAGATTGAATTGGGAAAAGAATTGGAGCTTACAAGATCAAGTGTGAAGGTTTGTCTGCAGAGCTTGAACGGAAGGGAACGGAATTGGAGAAGCTAAGGGCTGTAAACGGTGGTCTTGATGATGAGCTCCAAGAATACAGGACCAAATGTACTGGAATGGAAGAGGAAATCAATGGGTTAATTGAAGATGGAAAGGTTATGTCTCAGAGGGAGAAGATGCAAACTGACGAACAAGATAGGTTTAGGGAATTGGAGACACGGATTTTGAAACTGCAAGAAGAAAATGCAACATTGAGCCTTGAAAAACTTGCACGAAAAGGATGGCATGGTCGCGGTAGCTGATGTGAATCAAATTCTATTTTTTTTTTTTTGCTCAATTTAGTGCATTATTTGTCTGTCTTTTGCTCGTCATTTGGCATTAAAATTTAAGCTCCATTGTTAAACTCATGAAATTTACATTTCATTCTAAGCAAAATCTAATTTACACCCCCCTTACATGGTGCTCTTTTCCTGAGTTGACCACTCAATCCAACTTTTGACTGACCACTGTAATAAATAAAATAAAATATAAATAAGTGGCACATGACTTGTTCTTGCATGAGAGATGCTCATCTGAGCGACAGTGACAATTCGGTAAACGATGAAGTTGCACCACTTTATGTGTTTGACTGGATATATTAACAGCTACCTTCATGCTTAGGAGTAGGTACTATTTTAGCGTCTACTTCTGTCTCTGTTGCAAATGAGAAAAAAGCCTATTGATTTGAATTCATACACATTTCACATGGTTCTGCAGCAGCTACATCACATTAAAGTTCCTCATCTGCTTAGCTACTGAGTAAGTTATTTTGTTTTCTGCTTAGCTACTGGGTTCATTACAGTGAGCTGATGATGGAGTGTGAGAAAAGGTTTGGGGAGGGTTTTATCAAAGGAAGAGAAGAAATTTCAGATAAACATGATGATGGTGATTCACATGTAGGAATAGTGTACAAGAGAAGGAGAAAATATACAGAAGAAATCTTGGTAATTGAGCAGAGGGATGATGATAAATGTGCTGCTGTTGAAATCGAACGTCTGAAAATGGAATTGGAGAGTCAAGTATTGAATCATGAAATCAAGTGTCAAGGTTTGTGTGCAGAGCTACAAAGGAAGGAACTGGAATTGAAGAACTTGATGGTAGTAACCAATGGTTTTGCTCAAGAGCGTCAAGGCTATAGGACCAAATGCATTGGATTGGAAGAGCAAATCAAGGGGTTAACGGAAGAAGGAATCGTTATGTCTGAAAGGATTTGTCAGTTGGAGGAGCTAATCAAGAAGATGGAGACTACTAATGAAAGTGATCAGAGGTTTACTGAATTGGAGACAAGGCTTTTAAATTTGCAAGAAGAAAATGCAACATTGAGAGCCGGAGCTTCTGGTGAAATAACTTCCAGGGAAATTGAATTGGAAGCTTATAAAATCAAATGCCAAAGTTTGTCTGCGGAGATCGAACTGAAGGAAATGGAATTGGAGAACCTACAGGAGGCAGTAAACGGTGGTCTTGATCAAGAACGCGAAGACTACAAGACCAAATGCATTGGTTTGGAAGAGCAAATCAAGGGGTTGATTGAAGATGGGAATGCAATGTCTCAAAGGGAGAAGAGTGCAGGGGAAAGAATTTGTCATTTGGAGGAGGTCGTTAAGAAGATGAAAGAAGAAAATGAAACATTGAGAGCCTCGCTGAACGGAGCTTATGATGAAATGGATGGCATGTTCGATGCAGCTGATGAGGCGCAATTGATTACAACTGAAACAAGTCCAAGTTGCAAATGTTCTTCACTGCAAATAAATTCCAATGGTGTGCTCTCCTCAGGAGGTATAATGCTGCCGCTATTGAAAGAAGTAATTTCAGTTTATAATTCTAATTTTGGGTTTTTGTATATTTTACATTGTGGATTTTCTTGCAGACGCACCTCCTGGTGACTATCAAAGAGATTATTATTTTGCAAGAGCAGTACTGGGAGGTTTTGAGACAGAAGGGACACTAACTAGGCTTGGCAAGTGCAGTGGGACACCATCTAGTGAAAGGCCATCATCAACTACATGTATTTTTGAGATCTTCGATATCAGCGACAGTGAGGGAGAAAGTTAAGGAGATTACTCTGAAACATGTTTTTAGTTTAGATGCAAATTATAGAATTTCTGCAACTTATTTTGGAAGTCACTGGACTTGAATTTTCATGTACTAGTTGTTGCCATAACAGAACAGTGTTTTAATATCTAACAAAGGAAGTATGTCCTCTATTCTTCTCCACTAGCTTTTCCTCAGTTTTGGCTCGTCAGTTGCAGTAAAATTTGAGCTCCACTGTTAAACTCTATTTAACATGAAAATGAAATTTACATTTCATTCCTATGCTCCATTACATAGTACTCTTTTCTTGAGACATACATAGAGTTGACCAGACATTGTACTTGGGTGGTGAGAGAGGCTCGTCATCTGAGCAACAGTGACATCTCAGTAAGCGATCCAAGTAGCACCAGCGTATATGCCAATAGTTATTTGGCCGCTGTGTTTCTGTACGTGCGTCTCCTATATCCAGCTACTATGATGCATGTGCCTATTTGGTTGTGTTACTAAATGACTCCTAGTACCCTCACATTAACAGCACTAACGTCAACATACAAAGGGCATATAATATATGTAAACAACATGCTCACGGTGCTCAGTGTGTAAAGAGTAGTACTATTTTATCGCCTAGCTACTTGTATCTCTCTTTTGAAAATGAGAAAAGCCTCTATCATACACATTTCACAAGGTTCTGCAACATTATTCAAATTAAAGTTGGTTCATCATCTGCTTAGGTTCAGTGAGTAAGTTTTTTCCTTCCTTCCTTCCTTCCAATATCAGTTATTACCTACTATGAAGAGTAAGTCGGGGAAGAAAAGAGATGCTGATGTTGAAATCGATCATCTGAAAAGGAGATGTATGGGATTGGAGAGTCAAGTAGCCGCCTCTTTGAATCATGAAATTGAATTGGATGCTTATAAAATCAAGTCTAAAGGTTTGTCTGAAGAGCTACAAATGAAGGGAGTGGAATTGGACAACCTACAAGGCTATAGGATCAAATGCACTGAATTGGAAGAGAAAATCAAAAGTTTAATGGAAGAACAAGGAACTGCTATGTCTGAAAGGGAAACAAGAATTTGTCACTTGGAGGAGGTAATCCAGAAGATGGAGAGTACTAATGAAAGAGAGAGGTTTACGGAATTGGAGACAAGGATTTTAAAATTGCAACAAGAAAATGCAACATTGAAAGCCTTGCAGAATTCCAGGGATATGGATGGCATAGTCGATGTAGCTGATGAGGCGCACTTGATTGTTACTGAAACAAGTCCAAATTCCATTTTTACACCCGCCAGTTGCAAATGTTCTTCACTGCAAGTAAATTCCAATATCGGGGTGCACGATTCAGGAGGTATAATTTATATTCTTTTAGTTTAGTGCTTTATGGTTAGATGTTTTACAGCTAGCGTCTTGTTCTTACTTTGTCTATCTTTAACTAGTAAAACTATTAAAAGCATGGGAATTGAAATACATTTGGAGTACTAGACTGAAATCCAATTGGACTCCTTATTTTTGTATTTGCCATAGCTCATGTGACAGAACCAAACACAAAACTTCCATTACTAATCATGCTTGATGCAAATGGCATTCTTATCTTTGCTAAACCTGGCATGCACAATGTAAATGGCATCTTGCATATATATTACTTACTTTTGGCTTGCATTCTGGTCAATTGTTGAATTTTGTTATTAAACCTTGTGTTTACGTTTAGTCACAATATCAATTCTGTTGCTTGTGCTGATTTGGCTAAAGCACTTAATATCTCTATTGTGTCCGACTCTGATAATGCTGCTGACATTGAAAGAACTAATTTCTTGCACCAACTAAAGGAGGTTTTGTAGAGAGAAGATTAGATTAGGATGAATGTAGTAATGGGTATGGCCAGACTGGTTTCTAATAGGAAATTGTTTAGCCCTTTAGAACATCCGAAAGTCACGTTTTTTGTTTCAGTTTGTAATTCTAATTTTGGGTTTTTATGTTTTTGTATATCACCATATAGTTAACATTCTCGATTTTCTTGCAGACGCACCTCCTGTTGACTATCAAAGAGATTATCTTGCAAGTGCAGTGGGAAGCCAAATGGTTTTCGAGACAGAAAGGACACTGACTAGGTTTCGCAAGTGCAGTGGGACACCATTTGGTGCAAGGCCATCAACTACATGTATTGTTGAGCTCGTCGATATCAGCGAAGATGAGGGAGAAACTTAAGGAGATTACTCTCAAACGTATTTATAGTTTAGATGGAAATTGGAGATTTTAGAATTTCTGCAATTTATTTTGGAAGTCACTTGATTTTGAATTTTCATGCAGTTGATTTGATTTGAATTGCCTGGCAGTAAAATTCAAGCTTCACTGTTGAAACTCTAATAACATGAAATTTACATTTCATTCTGGTTCTACAGAATATCTAATCTGCACATTCATTGCACAATACTCTTTCCCTGAGCTATATGTATATCGCTATGACTAACTAGCTAGTATTTTTGTGCTATGTTCCGTGAGGGGCTAGACGAGGCGCCTAAGGCGACCATCATTAACTAGAATCTTGTGCTATGTTCTTTGAGGCGCCAGGCAAGGCGCCTTAGAGCAACTGCAGTGGTGCGAGTATAACCAAAGACCAAAGAGGGAAAAAAAGATCAAAAAATTTGAGTTTAGTCCGTGCTGTGACACAACGGTAGAAGACTAAATTTGGTGGGGCGGAAATTATAAGTTTGTCTGGTGTGGGGCGTAAACTTTATGTTCACCCGACTTAAAAAAAAAAAAAAAAAAAAATTGGGCGTTGATATAATGTATTGGTGTGGGCGAACATAAAGTTCACGCCCCACACCCGTGCGTACATTATATCAACGCCCCACCAAAGAAAAAAAAATGGGCGTAAACTTTATCCCCGCTTTGGTGTAGGCGTAAACTTTAACCCCGCCCCTGTGGGGCGTAAACTTTAAGTTCGCCTGGTTTTGGGGCGAACATTATATCAAAGCTCGACTATATTTGGGTTTAGTCTTTGATCCCCGACCAAATATAGTCTGGAATTTGGGTTTAGTCTGGGATTTGGTCGATAGTCCTATAACCAAAAACCAGACCATATGTCTTTCGTTTAGTTTTGGTCGGGCGTAGATTAAAGTTGCGCCTGATGGGGCGTAACTCAAAGTTACGCCCGAACTAAAAAAAAAAAAAAAAAAATGGGACGCATTTTGGAGTTGCGCCTGACCAAATTTTAGTCTCCCTCCACTGCGTTACAACACGGACTAAACCCAAAATTTGGTTTTTTTTTGCTCTTTGGTTTATGATCGCACCCTTGCCCATTGCTCTTGGGCGACCAAAGTGACCCGGCAAATACAATAATTCAAGGTAGTGGCTCCCTACTTGGGTGCCTTGGGTGCCTTAGTGGTGGGCGCCCGCTTTCAGCGTGAGTGCGCGTGGGACGCCTCTAACAACATAATTCTTGTGGTTGATGAACTATTAAGATTGATCCCTCAGCAGCATATTGTGGAGATGAAACTATTTCTCGGATGGCTCCTAGCTCTTCACACTCAGCATCATCATCTATATCGAATATTCCAGAAATAAAATTTGAATGGATTTGAATCTGTTATATGTTGTCTTCCTACTAACCAAAAACCAGCGGAGAGGACTATCGATCAAATATCAGACTATAACCAAAAACCAGACCATATTTGGTCTTTGGTTTAGTTTTTAGTCAAATGAAAGTTGCGCCTGATGGGGCGTAACTCAAAGTTACGCCCGAACTAAAAAAAAAAAAAAATGGGACGCATTTGTTTGGTTGCGCCTGATTGGGGCGTAACTCAAAGTTACGCCCCAACAATAAAAAAAAAAAAATGGGACGCATTTTGGAGTTGCGCCTGATTGGGGCGTAACTCAAAGTTGCGCCTGACCAAATTTTAGTCTCCCTCCACTGCGTTACAACACGGACTAAACCCAAAATTTGGTTTTTTTTTGCTCTTTGCTCTTTGGTTTATGATCGCACCACTGCAGTTGCTCTTAGGCGACCAAAGTGACCAGAAAATACAATAATTCAAGGTAGTGGCTCCCCGTCTTGGGTGCCTTGGGTGCCTTAGTGGTGAGGCGCCCACTTTCCGCGTAGTGCGCGTAGGACGCCTCTAACAACATAATTCTTGTGGTTGATGAACTATTAAGATTGATCCCTCAGCAGCATATTGTGGAGATGAAACTACTTCTCCGATGGCTCCTAGCTCTTCACACTCAGCATCATCATCTATATAGAATATTCCAGTAATAAAATTTGAATCTGTTATCTGTTGTCTTCCTACTAACATAAGATCAAAATCTCCATGCAATGATCGGATTGCCCATATTGTTTCGGAAGTCGGAACCATCTTTCACCTGTATCTCTTTATACGTCAATGTTTCGCCATGCATTGAATTAATCCTAAAATGGTCTACCAGTTCATCATCAAGCAACTTATGTCTATGGAGATCAATGTTGATACATTCACTGTCACCGTCAATGATAACCCCGTTGGATAATGAACTGCTAGCACCTTTGTGTAAATACCTAATATTATTATAAGGTTACGAGGAGACTAATCCCAATACAAAGTACAATATTACAAGAAGAGCTCTGTCTTTCTCCTGGAGGTTTTTTTTTTTTTTCACAAACATCTTTCTCTGGAGGTTTTCCCTCCTTTTATAGGCAGAGCCTGATATGGAAATACCGTACACGTGTACTCTAATACCTTTTCTAGTAAGTATTCTGTTATTAGTTGTCACGTGTACTATTACAGTTGGGGTTATTTAGGCAATCACTAATCTTCCCTTCGGGGCAGCCTCGTCCGTGCAACATCATCGTTGCCACCGACCTCGGCTTGACACGTCATAGTTGCTAGTGATCTCGGTTTGTCGTGCTATTGCCAATGGTGGCTTCGGTTGGTTATTACACGAAGCCCCATTCTCATGCCTTCGGCTCTGGTCAAATCCATGTGCTTACATTAGCCCCACATTTGTCTTATCGAGACTTGTAGGCTCGGCAATCGGGTCATATCTCGTCTTTGAAATACGTTCTTACGGATTGGCCGTCTTGACACGTTCCCCTTGGTAGTGATCTCGGGCATGGCTATTAACCAACGGTTATTAACCATGGGATATGATCTTCCTCTGCCGTTCGCTTCCCCACTGGTTGATTGACACGTACGTCTCCTCTTCAAACGTGCCAACTCTTCGTCTTTCGGGTATTTCCTCGTATAAAAAAACCCCTTCCCCTCATTACATTTTTATTTCTTCTTTCAGTAATCTTCTTCCTCTCTCTCTTTAATGGCCTTTTGTTCTTCGTGTTCTTCAGCAGCAGCAGCAAAACACGGTTTCCTGCAACTTTGATTTCTCGGCTCTGTGGTGCTCTAAACTTCCCCTCACTTCTTCTAAACTTCAATACCCTTCCCTGGAACTCGACTACACCTCAGAAACCTAAAAATACCGATTAAATTTCTTCCATTCCTTTCCGTGCAAGTCACGGCAATAATCTCTGTAGGAATCGATTTACGCGTCTGGACCCTCTAATTCTTTCCAAACTCTTTATTAGGTAAGTAAGTATCTTAGAGCAACTGCAGTGGGCGACTATACCCATTTATTTGGTCTCTGAACCAGACGTAGCGGGACGGACCAAAGACCAAATCCCAGACTAAATGAACAGTGGGCGATTATATTTGGTCGGGGACCAAAGACTAAACCCAAATATAGTCGGGCGGGGATATAATGTTCGCCCCAAAACCGAGACAGAGGATAAAATGTTCTCCCCACACCAAGCGGTGATAAAATGTCCGCCCCACACCAAGCGGTGATAAAATGTTCGTCCCATTTTTTTTTTTAATTCTTTTTGGGCGTTGATATAGTCCCCACTTTGGAGTGGGGCGAACATATATAATGTTCGCCCCACTCCGGGCGGGGGACTATATCAACGCCCCAATTTTTTTTTTTTTTTTTTTTTTTTTTGCCGGGGGGGGATAAAGTTTACGCTCCACACCGAGCGAACTTATACTCCCCTCGACTAAATTTACTCGCCACCCACTGCGTCACACGATGGACCAAACTAAAATTTGGTCTTTTTTTTGGTCTTTGATCTTTGGGTTTAGTCGCACCACTGGAGTTGCTCTTAGGGAAGATTATTTGCTATTTAGTCTCCTTGAATCTTTAAAAATCAGCTCAATAGGGACCCGTAACTCTCTTCACTCTGTTTCCTTTTTCCGGCTTATCCCCAATTCATATGATCCAATCGAACGTACCAACCTGTTATGCTCTAGGAAGTCCATCCCAATAAAATTCTCGAGATTGAATCTCCTTAAATCCATGCCAAAACTCGAGCCCTAATCGCTTCTTGTCTTCAAAAGTTTTCCTTAAAATCACGAAATTCAAATTTAGAAGATGACCTCCCCCTATCCTGTACGGGTCTGCCAATAGTAGTTGCCCTGGAAATGAGTTTCCCCTCATCAATTTAGGTGCCCCTTATCCAAAATAGGGGTCCCTTTAGTAGTTTTCTCCCATAAGCGCAAAAACCACTTTTCGAGCCAAATTCGCCGCAAAATCATATTTCTCCAAAAACACCTACAAAAACATAAAATGCCAAAAAAAAATACAAAAATGGGTACTAACAATATAGAAAATCGAGATCAAAATAGACACATAAATGCGTCTATCAAATACCCCCAAACTTATTATTTGCTAGTCCCGAGCAAATCAAATCTAGAAAAATAAAATCCTAACTCACTTATCGCCGAGCATCGTCGATTGCATTTACCGTATGCAATAAGCCTTTAAACCCTAGGTGGCCCTAGTGGCCGAGTTATAGTCTCGGGAGGGCTTACAAGAGATATACCCACAAAACCTTTATACTCCAGGACCCTAACTATCTACGCGAGAACCTTGGAAGGCACTAAAGAATCTCCTTGGTTGGCATACTTATTGACTACCGGAGGAAGTACCCTGATGCGAAATTCCAATTGATGTACACGAGTTTGCACTCAAGCATACTAAAATTTATATATAAGTCACAGAGCTCTACTCAGATAGTTTCTGGACATCATAACCGGAGTCAACCAATCATATGGACATATTAAGAAATGGATATAGAAAAACATAGATGGTTTTGATGTTGACTAAGGTGAACGGTGTTTCTCATATGCATGCAAGGTCACCTGCAAAAATGAACCTATCCTAATGGATTGAGATACTGGCCTGGACTAATATCAACACACTGGCATATACAAGGGAACCAGTGGGCGATAATCTTAACTCTAGGTCAACACAACTGGCATATACAAGGGTTCTAGTGGTCGACTTTATTGAATTTATTCCGGTTGGTCAGATGGTTTGGTCTCAATTTTTTTTTTTTTTTTTTGGTATCTCAATCACTCTATTTCACCCTAGCAGTGGTAACTGAATCGTGAGCCCCACCTAATCACTTAGAAAACATATTTTTAAAGAAAACAAAATAAAAATAGAAGTGAAAAGGATTCAACGAGATATGGCGAAACTACCATGTTTTTTTCTTTAATTCTAACACAGAGCTACGTGCTTTTATGAATAGACTCTTTAGATGTTTCCATCACTAGGACAAATGTAGGATTTGGTGACGGTTCAAAATTAAATACTATGACACTTTTTACGAAAAACGTCACAGTAGATCGCTGGCAAAGTATAGGTGACGGTTGCTCAAAGAACCGACATTAATTGTTGATCAAAATGGTGACGGTTGGCTAAACTGTCAGAGAAACACACTATTGTGACGGTGGTTGGTAGCAAATGTTAGGTAGACCTACCATACGGTGACATTTATGGACTGTCACGTTCTTTTGATATATTGTGACAGTCTTTTTGTTAAGCCGTTAAGTTTGCACATGGGTTAACTTATGTGGCGGTTAAGATAGACAACTGTCGTCCTATTTCATACATATTATGACGGTCATGTTAAAAACAGTAACAGTAGCTCATAGCTGGGTTGACATCATCCACTTCCAGCAAATCCTTAATTGACCATAAACTTGGATCATTGGTTAGTGACATTATGCATTTCATTTTTTTTTTTAAAATTTAACTTCGTTTGAAAGTGAATCTATATGTATTGGGACCGGTGCATGTGCATAATAGATGCGGTTACTAATATACATATGCGTCTCATCCTAAATTTTTTTGAGCAGTTACAGCATTTCTAAATTTTGTGTAGTGTTTGTTTGTATCTCGTATGTAGATGTAGAAAATCCTACCTCTACATCCAAAGGTAACATAACACATACACCAAGAAGCAAAACAATCAAGAGAAGTAATAAAACAAGAGATGTACGTGGTTCGGCATGATTACCTACGTCCACGGGTTTAAAAGAGGATGTTATTACTCGATTCAAGGTTACAAGAAGGGTGTCTCTCTTTCTCAATGCTATGAGTATGCTCTCCTTCCTCTCTTTTTTACTTGAGTTCTTCCTCTCTACATGGTCTCTATTTATAGTTACAAATGATGATACATCAGCACTACGATGTTAGGCACGGCGTAGCTTCCTCGATGCTCCTCTCGGGTGATCGATCGATGTCTCAACCGATGTTCTTATTTGTTCGGGTCGGGACGTCAAGCCGAGTGATGCCTTCTTCTGCCATTTCGTCACCCGATGTCGCCCATTTGGTGGGGACGATCGATGTCGCCCTTGGGATCCTTGGCCGAGTCTTCTTTGACCGAGCTCTTCTTATCTTCTCACCAACTCTGTCAGCGCATTTATTGCTCCAGTGCTCGATGTCCATCGCATCACAGACTTTTCCCCTTTTTCGTCGACTTTCTTGCTCCTCTTTTCTCGCGCCCAGATTCGGAGATGCGATCCGGTACTCTAGATGCATGTTTGCTTCGGTACGCCATGGCTCAGGATCGTTCCACCTGTCCCTGTGGATTATTTACACCTACATTTATGCCCCTTCTTTCACTCGTGTAGTCAACACGTGGGGAAGAATAACCGCCTCGTCTTCCCACGTCCTCGGTCATGCCGGGTTTTCACGCATCTTTGTTCCCCACTCGCTTGATTACTTCAACCTAGGTTCACCTTCTCTGCCCAGGTTACCACGGGAGGGGGCTTATAAATCCAGCGCTTAAACCTAGTTTCCCTCTTATTTCCTTCTCTGCAACTTCATTCCTTTTTTTCCATCTTTCCTGCATCTTCATCCTTCCCCCCTCCTCTCTGCAATTTCATTCTTCCTCCATCCTATTTTCGCTGCTGCTGGCTAACTTCTCAACAAACTTCTTCCCTTCCTTCTCCGTTATCAAATCGTCTTCTCCGTCTCCGTTGCCGCTGCAATCTCCGGTTCCGGTCGTGTTTTCGCTTCTTCTGCCGTATTTCTTATTAGTTTGCATGGCGTCTTCAACTCCTCAAATGACGGAAAGAAGGTGTGTGAGTTATGTGTTTTCCGACGACGACGGCGTATCGCTTGATTCTCTGTTCGTCGTAGAGAGCCCTTCCAAGTATGATTATCGTGCTCTAGATTCTATCTTTCCTGATAACCCGTCTTCGTTTTCTTGTAGGGCCGACAAGAGGACTGCTAAGGACTTAACAGACGAGCAATATGTTCAACAACTGAAAGATGAGTTCGGTCTTCACGGGTATGATGTCAGGCTCTTGTCAGGCCAGAGGGGCGTTCTGAGGAAGGAGGATGTTTTGAGATTTCCCCATTCGGCTGAGGCGACCGTAGTCACCAGGGGTCAGCTAGAGCTCGGGCTGCGTTTCCCTTTATACGATCCTAGTCGCCCGTTCCTATACGAGGCCCTCTCTAAGATCCGTCCGTGCCGTGCCTTGGCCCAATGGAATGGTAACACTTTCCGTATCTGTCCGAGTGGGAGAAGCGTGAGTCGAGGCGGAGTGCGCTCCTACTACTTGGTCTACCTTCGATCCTTCTCAAGCGGGTGACTATACTCCCGCGCTTCGCCGATAATTATCGGAGCGGGACCACTACTAATGGCGATCTCGCCGGGTTTCTTTGCGCCAGCCCTCACCGTCATAAGACTCTTCCCGAGGGAGTCAGGAGACTTCTTTTGGATGAGGACCCCGAGGGAAAGAGTTCCAACAAGCACGCCCGTCATACCAATGATTCGGCTTGGGACCGGGTTCCGTGGCCATTTCCTCTTTTGAGTGGAAAGCTCCCTCCTCCGTGAGTTTTATCCTTTACGGGTAGTCAACGTTGATCGGGTCGGTGCATTTCTCTGTTTCTCTAGTTTGGTTGATCGGCTCGGGGAGACTTACGGGGTAGTATTTTGTTTTGGTGGTGTTTTTCGGACTAAGTCCCGGGGTACTCCTTCGAGATTTTCGTTCATCGGAAGAGGATAGGATTGCTTAGAGCCGAGGAGGATACGGGGAAGGTAACAAATATACTTATTGTTTTTTATTTAACGTACATGTACGTGCCCCTATTTGTTGCCTTGCATGGATCGGCGTCGGCCGATACGCGAAGTTGAAGGTTGACAAGGCCGGGTACCTCGGCGAAGGATGGTGAGGATCCCGATGATCGACTACCTTTGTCACATTTCTGGGAGGTCGCCTCTTAAATCGTCGACGATTCGTACGCCTTTGTAGGTGGGAAGCCTAAGGGTAGGGGTAAAGAACCTAAGGAGAATGTGCACCTTGGAGAAGGATGTGCCCGAGGGAAGTGGTGGTGAAGGGATTGTGCTTGCAGTAGCCTTTGTGTATGTTGTGTCGATGGTGATGATGAAGAAGATCTTTTGACGATGAGGACGATGCTCTTGGTAAGGAGGGGGAGGTGGGCCAGGCGGGAAATCGGGTGGTGGTGGGGGCGGTTTGATTGACCGTGATGTGGAGAATGTCGTTGTCGATGGTCAACCACCGAAGACTTTCCCTACCGTGTGGGTCCTAATCCCGCAGCGATTACCTCCTTCACTATTTCGGGCCCGTGTGTGCAACTCGCTTGGGGCGCTCATCTCTCCCGATTTCGCCTCTTTGTCCGATGAAGAGAAGGTCAATGCCGTCTCGTTGTATGAGGCCTAGGCACAAAAGTACCTTCGACCTCTGGTGAGTTGAACTGTTCGGGTGTTGCGTTTTTGTACTTGTTTAGGGCTGACTATGTTGGTATTGTTTTTAGGATGTCAACCGTTCGCTATTGAGTGTCTTGCCATCCAACGCCGGAGGCCATCGAGAGGAGAATCTTCGTCTCTTCTTTGCAAACGGGAGCGTGAACGGTCTCGAGGGCTGGAGAAGGAGTTGGCCAAAACCCAAGGTATGCGTTTTTCTTTTGCGACTAGTTGTGATCGATCTTGTAGTGCCAATATCCTAAGTTTAGTACTCCTGCTAGCCGAATCTTCTATTGCGGAGGCCGACGCCGCCACAAGGTGTGTCGTCATTGAAGAGGGAAGCGAACATAGAACGAGATCATGTCTCGAACTTACAACAGAGAATAGTCAATAAGGATGCTAAAATTGATCGTTTAGAAACCGATATTGAAGATCTTCAATCCAAACTTTATCGGTTCGAGACGTTTGAGTATGTTCCCGAGGAAATAGATAATTTGAGGGCGGACTTATCTCACTTCCAAGGTATAGCGGCCGAGAAAACATCATTAGCCGATAACCTAGAAGATCAATGTGGTCGGCTAAGACTTCAAGTTCGGGATCGCATGCGGATCGCCTCCGGATCTTGGGGGAGAGAGACGCTACCGAGAAGCGTAACCGAGAGGCTCTTGAGAAGCTTAAGGAGTTCGTAAAGGTTTCTGATGAGTTGGATTGGGTGCATGCTCAATTGTCGGGTTTGCAGGCTGCCCACTCTCGACGAGAGGGAGGAATGGAGTGATCACAAGAAGTATTGCCCCACTAATGAGTTTAATGAACAGCGATACATAGAACTTTCTTCGAAGGTGTCCGCCCCTCGAGTGTAGCTTTGACCGTCCGAGAGTCGATTAGAATAATTGCCCCTTTGTTAGAAGGTGGTGTGCCTTGTGTCGTGCCTTCCATGTTGTTATCTTGTTCTTTGTTGTTGTGTGACCGACCGTTCTTGTTGTCTTGGCAGCCGAGCGAGAAGAAAGTGGCCTCGTTGGAGGAGGAGAACATTCGTTTGAAAGGGAAGGAGGCTCATCTGCTCGATCGAGTGGCCACCGCCTTGAATCGGCGTCGGAGCGAGATAGCGCGGGATCTTGCTGCCGAAAGCGAAGTTCGGTGAGGAGCTCGTCTCGCAGTCAAAGGCTGGTGTGAAGGCGGTGCTTGATAAGAAGCGGCCGATCTTTGCCGCCAAGAAGGCATCACGGGTTCTACTTCCTCCAAAGAGTGATCATGTCTTTTGTAGCGCTTGCGTCGTTTGTCTTGCCCTTTTCCTCGGGTTGTAATTCGTTTGAACACTTTGTTAACTTCTTGCATAACTTGTTATGGGGTCTTCATCGTCACTTGGTTTATTTGCTCTTCTTGCTGCGATCTTTGTTACACTACCGACGTCATTATTCTTATTTATGTTGGGTTGCCCGTATGTGGCTTTTCTCGCCGTAGCCTCGTTATTGTCCTTTCTTATGCCTGCATGGATAGACGGAGTTAGTTACAAATGCCGTTTTACGTCGAACACACTCAACAAGGAGGGTCATCGGGCCCGATGCCATGTCTGGACCGAGGCATCTCATCACCGTCTTTCGAGATCCGGTGGAAGGGGAGTTGGTCTTGCCTAGTTTCTATGGGATCGATACCCCAAGAAGTTATCGATTAATCTTCTTGGGCAAGTGATTCGGCCACTTGCGAGGAGAGCAATGTTGATCGCTCGACTGTCGAGTACTCATGCCTCGACAATCGTCCACCGGTTTCCAACCACCGGGGCCCCCGAACTACCTCGGCACTTGCACAATGCCATCTCCCAGAGTTCGAATAGTCCATGTTAGTGTAAGTCGCCCGGCACTTGCACAATGCCATCGCCCCGGGTTCGAAACGACCATTCGAGACGCACTTGTCATATTTCCAACCCCACGCGGCTTTTCACGGAAATAGATGACAAGATATCTTACCCGATCTCACGGATGGTAGATCTTTAGTCGTGTCGCGTTCCACGGTCGTGGCTCGGGTTTTCGTCCGGCTTAAGATATCCTGTATGCCCCTTCTCCGGCTTTCTCAACTATCGTGTAGGGTCCTCCCCACCGTGGTGCGAGTTTACCGCCCTTCTTGTCACGCTCATAGCTAGGTAGGAGCTTTAGTACCACTGCCCTGGTTGGAATTCTCTTAGTCGGACCGTTTGTTGTATTCTAGTTGGATTCTTCGTTGGTAATTTTCCATCTTTTGTAGGGCCATCTCTCTCGTTTCTTCCAAATCGTCAAGTTTAGCCAAGATAAGGTCCGCCGAGATGTTTCGCCTCCACGCTTCGGTCCTTGTGGTAGGTATCATCGCCTCAGTAGGTAGGATGGCTTCGGTCCGTATGTTAGCATGAAGGGTGATCCGTTGCTTCCTGCGAGTTGTCCTATATGCCCACAAGACATTGTAGAGCTCTTCACACCATTCCCCATATTCCCATCGAGTTTCTTCTTCATGTTGTCGGCGATGGTCTTGTTTGTGATCTCGGCTTTGTCCGTTGCTTTGGGGTATAGGGCGTGGACTTGCTCTTTCGGATGTTGTGCGTGTTGAATAGTAGGTCGATGTTTTTGCCTTGCAATTGTTTCCGTTGTCGAGACGATTGCTGCCGGGACCCCAAAGCGGCATATGATGTGTTCCCGGATGAACCGAAAGACATCCTTATCCCGTATGTGCCTTAGCGGAGCGACCTCAACCCACTTGGTGAAATAATCGGTGGCCACAATTAAATACTTCCTTTGTCCGTCCGACGTGTAGTGGTCCCACGATGTCGATTCCCCATTTAGCAAAGGGCCGGGGGCGACGGACGGAGTTTAATGTTACAGTGGTGCATGTATCTTCTTCCCGAATTTCGGCACTCGTCGCAAACGGTGGCCATATGCTTCGCGTCCTCGTTCATGTACGGCCGAAGTATCCCATGGTTTTAGCTCGTGCCGCTAGGTGCGGCCCGAGCCGTGGTTTCCCGCGGACCCCATAGTGTAATTCGTTAAGGATCATCTGCCCTCCTCCTTACTTAGGCATTTTAGCAATGGTCCCGGTATGACTTTCGGTATAGGGTGCCATCCCTAAGTTCGTACGCGGCGGCTTTGCTCTTGATCTTGTTGATCTCGGGCCTCCCCTTGGGCAACCTTCCGTTTCGAGGTATTCATGAATCGGCTTTCTCCGATCATCGGCCGTGCGATCGGTAGCGGTTGCGACTTGTGCACCGATATCCACGTTCTCGGGTGCAGAAGGCATTAGGATCCTCATGACTCTAATACCCTCAATACTTGCGTCGATCAACATGGAAGCAATATATGCCGGGGCATCCGAATGCCGATTGTCTTTTACGCAGATGTGTCGGAATTTGATGCTTGGTATTTGCCCGATATAGGATTGGGCGAGCTCCCGCATTTCTGCGACAAGGGGTCATGTATGGCATATTGCCGTTGATTTGCCGCACAACTAGGCGAGAGTCGCTTGTCAGTCGTACCTCTTGGATGCCCATCTCTACGATCAAGCGTAGGGCATGTATTACCGCTTCGTATTCTGTGACATTGTTGGTTGCTTTAAACTCAAGTCTAAAGGAATGGACCATTTTCTTGCCCTTCGGCGTCGTGAAGACCAGTCCTAAACCCGACCCGTCTTTATTGGATGACCCGTCGACGAAAACCTCCCATCGTGTCGGGCTGCATGTCTCGAGCAAATCGGGTGAGTCTTCTCGATCTTCCTCCATTCCTAGAATGTCTTCTACTTCGTCCTCGTCACTGAGGGGGAAGTCCGCCAAAAAATCGGCCACTGCCTGCGCTTTCACCGCCGTCCTCATTTCATAAAAGATATCGAATCCCCTTTATTTGTGCGCTCCATTTGGAGATCCGCCCCGTCTGGGCTGCGTTGTCAAGTGCGGACTCTATGGAGGACTTGGTAAGTACTCGAATCTTATGAGTTTGGAAATATGTCCGGAGCTTCTGTGTCGCAAACACTAGCGCTAGGATGAGTTGCTCGATTCTGGTGTAGTTCTTTTCCGCCGGGTTCATGGTCTTACTTATGAAGTATACCGGCTTTTCCTCTGCTCCCTCGTTCTTGACCAACACAGCGCTGATGGCGTGACTGGTTGCCCCGAGATATAGCGTTAGTATATCTTCGGGCTCGGGTCTTTGTAACACCATGTTGCTTGATTTTTCGGAATGCTTCCTCACACTCCTCGGTCCATTTAAACTTCTCTCCCTTCCTTAACGTCCCGAAGAAATCCTTGCACTTGTCGACGATCGAGATGAATCGTCCTAGAGCCGCCAAGTTTCCGTTCGGTAGTTGCACGTCCTTAAGCATTACGGTGCGAAGGCATTTTTATTCTTGCTTTAATTTTATCGGATCTGCTTGATCCCCTTATCGGTGATTATGTATCCTAGAAACTTGCTCGAGGTGACCCAAAAGGTGCACTTGGACGGGTTTGCCCTCATCTTGTACCTTCTCATGGTCTGGAAGATGTCTCTAAGGTCGTTGATGTGGGTATCGGCTACCTTACTCTTGACTAGCATATCGTCCACGTATACTTCGATGGTGTCGTGTATTTTATCCTCGAACATGTCCTCCACCAGCCTCGATATGTAGCCTTTGCATTTCTCAGCCGAATGGCATTTTGGTGTAACAACACGGTCCTCTAGGTGTGAAAAAAGATGTATGCTCTGATCTTCGGGGCCATGGGGATTTGGTTATATCCAGAGTACCCGTCCATGAGTGTTATCGCCGTATACCCGACAATGGATTCCACCACTGTGATCGATCTTTGGGGAGGGGGAAGCTGTCCTTTGGGCATGCCTTATTCAGGTCGCTGTAGTCAACGCAAATTCGGACGCCCCCATTCCTTTTGGGGACTATCACCATATTAGATATCCATTGCGGATATTGGGCCTTTCGGATGATTCCTGCCGCGTACAGTTTCTTCAACTCTGCCTCCACCGCCGGTTGTAGCTCGGGTGCGATTCTTCTCATCTTTTGTCTAATCGGCTTGAACTTGGGGTCTATCCGCAGATGGTGTGAGCAAACTTCTGGGTCGATTCCTTCCATGTCGTGCATTTGCCAAGCGAATACATCCATGTACTCCTTCAGGAGGGTTATCAGCTGCTGGGACTGTTCGTTCGTTAAGCGTGACCCTATTCTCACCAATCTCGGCTCCTCCTCGGTGCCCCGGATTAACTTGCTGTAGGGTTGGTTCTAGGGCCGAGAAGTTTTGCTTTGGCTCGCCAGACGGTTTGCCGGCTCCTGTGATTGCTATAAGACCTTTGTCTACTTTCTTCGTAGGTGGCGATGGCTTCGACATCACCTTTTCCAATTCCTCTCCAGCTTCCATTTCCTTAGACTTCTTCTTTTCTTGGCGTTTCCTCGACCGTCTTTCCTCGTTACATTTGGATGTCTATCTGCACACACTTGTCTTGCCGCTTGGGGGTCGCCTAGCACCTCTACCACTCCGCGATAAGAAGGGAAGCGCGGTTTCTGATGGTAGGCCGAGGCGACTCCCTTGATCCCTGCGATCCATGGTCGTCCCAGGATCGCTTCATACGGTGAGGCGACATCGACTACGCAAAAGGTGGTCAATGTGTCAAGGAATCCTTCCCCGTCCGATACTCTGAGAGTGACTTCTCCCTTTGGCACTGTCACCGTACCGTTGAAGCCGTAAATCCGATAAGTCGACGGGATCAGGATGTCATCAGATAGTTCCATCCTCTTGAAAGTGTCATAGAACAGAACCTCGACTGAGCTACCACTGTCCATTAGTATCCTGCGGACGCCCCATTCCTCGATCATCAGGGTTATTACTAAGGGATCCCCGTGTGCTTGCCCGTTTAATGGGACATCTTTCGCCGAGAAAGTAATCGGCTGCATCATCCATGGCTCCATAGGGAGGGTCTTGGCCACGCTAAAGATTTCTCTGCCCGATCTGTCCCTCTTGTGTATCCTCGAGGTGATACCGGTCCCTAAATCGTATCCTTGTGTTGCCGAGTGCGATATGGTATTACAGGTGAACTGAGCGCCGCGATTGATTCTTATTTGGTGTCTTTTGGGACCTCGGGGTGGGGCGGTGTCGACGGTGTTTTTGACGAAATGTCGTAGGTATCCATCGCGGATCGAGTCTTTGGACGATGTCTTTCACTTCTCTACAATCATTGGTTGAATGGCCGCGGAGGCTGGTGATAATGGCGGAACTCGGGTGGTTCCTTGTCCCGTCGAATTGGATTCCCAGGTCTTGGGATAACGGATGTCATTCCTCTTTTCAACCTCCTTGAACATTTCCTCCAACGGTGCATTGAGCGGAGTATATGATCTTGGCTCGTGGCGAGGCTTCTTTCCCCTCTCGACCCAAACTTTCTTGTTTTCACTATGGGGCTGAGCACCGGGCCTTTTCTCTGGTCGTTTCGTGGTTTCTTTCGGGGTAGCTTCTTCTGCGGTGCTCGCCTCTTGTATTCCCCTATCTTGCGCTCCTTCCTGGATCTCCTCCAAGGCGATATAATGCTCCTGCATCTTCCGGATCTCCCGTAGCGTCTTGGGCTTCTCTGTGTACATTGCTACCCCGGATGGGATCCGACTTTCTTAGCGAGTTTTGAAGCCGAATATCTGTTGGTCGACCGGTGCTTTCCCTATATCCGTGCATAACTTCCTCCATCTGTCCGTTAAGGACCGCAGCGGCTCCCTGAGTCTTCGCGCCAGGGTAAACAACTTGTCGACTCTGGGCCGAGCTATCTTTGTTATGCATGTATGTTTCGAGAAAGGTTTCCACTAAAGCCGCATAGCTCCCAACGGATTTATCGGGCAGGGTGTAGAACCAACTCTTTGCTTCTCCTTCTAGACTAGCGGGGAAAAATTTGCACATGACCACATCGTGGTTCTTCCACTGTAGTAAGGACATGCCGTACATCTTGATGTGTTCCCCGCGTCGCTGTGCCATCGAACTGGATGGGAAAATTGGTAACGTGCACTTTGGCGGAAATGGTGTTCGGTCCAATTCCACAGTAAATGGTGTCTTCTACAGGCTTCACCGATTATTCGCTAACTTATCATCCTCGTTGTCTCCGGTTAGTTTCTTAACCATCCGCTCGAGTCGTTCGATCTTTTGTTTGGTGGTCGCGTCCCAGTACTCTCGTTGGTTGCTTCCTCGTCGGTAGAAGAATCCTCGGAGGGTCCATACCCTTCTCTTGGCCGATTAGGGTCGGGTACTCGTCCTCGGCTCGGTGAAGGAAGTGGGTCGTCCCTTGATGGAGTGTGGTTGCTAGAGGCGCCTCGGCTTGATGATTCCCTCGACCCCGTTCTCCTGTTGCGGAGTCAGGTGATTCTCGTACTCTAGCGCCAAGTTTCTCCTCTTGCAATTCTCTCATTAGGTCCTCCTGTCTTCTTTGGCTTGCCCGAGTATGGCGAAGTAACATCGGAGTCGGTGCTCTCATGACTAGAGTGACCATTCACGTGGTGTCCCGCTGTGTTGGGGGTGCGAGTTGGGGGTCTCGTAGTGAGAGCGATGGAGGGACAACCCCGGAGCCGTTGGGTGATCGATCACTCTTGGGAACAGTAGAAGGCAGTGGGGCGGTTAGCCGTTCTCGGGGACGTCTTGATTAGGGTTCCCTCCCGCCAAGTGTACTTGCCTAAGCCTTTCGGCCTCTCGTTCCAAATCTCTTTGGTGCTCGTAGGTTGTCTTTCTCTCCTTTGTTCCTCGTGTATCGTTTGCACTTCCTCTTCCTCCTCGCATCCGATGCCGTTCTCCCGTCTTCCATCCGCCCTCGTTCCTCGGCCCCATCGACTTGGGTTAATCCTCAACCTCCCGGGCGGGAAGTCGTCATCTCGGCCCGATCGACTTCCTCGTCGGCCAGTAGTCATGCCTTTGATCCGCGCACGAGCCTCGCCCCGTCGTTAGGTTGACGATCTCGTCTTTGAGTCCATAAGTCCCTCTTGCCCGCCGGATCCCGTCGCGACTCGGTTCCTCGGGATCCTGCTCGTCACGGAGGTACTTGCCATTGCCTTTGCTATCGTCCTCGTCCCTCGGCTCGCCTATCCGTTCGTTCCTACGTCAGCAAAGTAGACGGCACTTACTTCGAATCTTTGAAAAGGTTAAGGGTGGAGTCTGAAAGAGTCAGTCACCCAGTGAAAAAGATTTTTTTTTATAGTACGATTCCCTTTACGCTAGCGTGTTGGTCTCGAAATCAAATTGTTTTTGCCGCAAAAGGACAAATTTTGAAAAGCGGCTTGACACATCGCTTTCGGTACTCTTCCTATGCATTAATTGCTATTTGTCCCGACATTCCTGACGCCAGAAATCATTAATCATCCGTGCGTTTAATCGGAAGATTTCTTTCGTGGCGGTGACTGGTGGCAACGACAGCCCTTAACGACCGTTGTTCTGAAGGCCGCAAGATTCCTATAGTTTTTTACTGATGTTGTGGGGCTCTTAGCGTAGGATTATAATGAGACTCGAACCGTTCTCTACAATCCTGCCGGCCATGGTTTCCAAGAACTAGACTCAACGGTTACAGCGAGTCCCGTTTCCACCATTATCGTGTGTCTCTTATCTTGCTAAAATAAAAACAGTGTGAAATGAAGATAGATGTGGCAATATTTCTCCCTAGGAAATAGTCCTAGCAACCTACACGTTGCGCTTATTAGAGTCTTTAAACTTAGCATCGACTATCCTCACTAGGTGTCGATAGGAGAGCGTTGAATCTCTCTTATAACGGGGTTTGAAGCCACAGATCATAGTCATCGAGATGGGATCCCCTTCTAGCTTCTACCAACATCGAAAGATGCTATTTAGGGAGCTCATGGGTCATCCGATGACTCTTTGAGGTGTCTCAAACAAACAGCCCATCCTGACGGAGCGGTCTCGACGACCCTGCTTGAGCGGAAAACTTGTTTTGCTTGGAAAATGGAGACTCCCGGTTAAAACACAAAAACGAACTTATATCAGCTCGACACGAAGATAGCAAAATGAAAATAATTAGCAAGAACGCAAGGCTAACTCTATCAAACTCGACAAGATGTTGCTAAGAAAGCGAAGATAACAAAGAAAACGAAGATAACAAAACAAGAACACAAAGTTAACCTCTACCAACTCAATCAAGACGTTACTAAAGAAAACAAAGATAGCAGACCGAAAGGGTTTCTCCCTTAGCATCAACCAGCACACAAGGTGGCTTAGGAGCTCGGAGTTTCCCCTTCTGGTGTCCGATTTCAAGGTATCCGGAGATGTTATACGGTCCCCTTAGTCGGCGCGGAATGTAGATGTAGAAAATCCTACCTCTACATCCAAAGGTAACGTAACACATACACCAAGAAGCAAAACAATCAAGAGAAGTAATAAAACAAGAGATGTACGTGGTTCGGCATGATTACCTACGTCCACGGGTTTAAAAGAGGATGTTATTACTCGATTCAAGGTTACAAGAAGGGTGTCTCTCTTTATCAATGCTATGAGTATGCTCTCCTTCCTCTCTTTTTTCTTGAGTTCTTCCTCTCTACATGGTCTCTATTTATAGTTACAAATGATGATACATCGGCACTACGATGTTAGGCCCGGCGTAGCTTCCTCGATGCTCCTCTCGGGTGATCAACGATGTCTCAACCGATGTTCTTATTTGTTCGGGTCGGGACGTCAAAGCCGAGTGATGCCTTCTTCGCCATTTCGTCACCCGATGTCGCCCATTTGGTGGGGACGATCGATGTCGCCCTTGGGATCCTTGGCCGAGTCTTCTTTGACCGAGCTCTTCTTATCTTCTCACCAACTCTGTCGGGCGCATTTATTGCTCCGGTGCTCGATGTCCATCGCATCACGACTTTTCCCCTTTTCGTCGACTTTCTGCTCCTCTTTTCTCGCGCCCAGATTCGGAGATGCGATCCGGTACTCTAGATGCATGTTTGCTTCGGTACGCCATGGCTCAGGATCGTTCCACCTGTCCCTGTGGATTATTTACACCTACATCGTATTCTCATGTGGATGTGTAATTGTGTATGATTAATGTATGGAGGGGTGTAAATTTCTTGAGCTAAACATTTAACTTTTGAAATATGATGAGTGAACAGATGGAACGATACAAGAATTTTTGAATTTGTGCAACATGTACACGTAAGATAAAATGTTATCCATGTGTCGACTCCTACACACTATTGTCACATGATAAAACTTGAACCAAAAAAGAAAGGCACGTGTGAAATACATGATCAAAAGCTATAAGATCTTTTTGGAATCCTCCGCGTATTGCCAATAAAAAAGTAAAACCCTAATTCTATTTCTCATTCTTCGCCGCTGCCGCTCTCTCTCTATTCCTCTCTCTTTCTCCCTCACCTTCTTCTCTTATTTTACAGCCAAAGAGCTCAGTTGCACAGTCACCGTCTTGATCTTTCTTCCATCTCATTCTCTCTAAAATTATCATGAATCTCTTATTATAGATTTTTAGACGAAAAATAAAGAAGATGGCAGAATACGTTGTGATTTTAGGTTCAATTCATTGTATCTGGTAACTTTTTTTTTTATTTTTTTTATAACACATTTGATAGATTCTATTCACATCTTCGAATTGGACCTCGATTCAGCGAAATCTTAAATGAAGGATACATAGCCCGATGCTGCAGTAAAGGGTCATGCATCCTTGAGAGGTAAACGAAAATCCCATTTTTTAGATTCTGATTCTTTGGTTCTTGTGTGTGGAGATCATCTTTGTCAATTTACTGACCATGCATCTCGTTTCCAATGGAGTGATTGATTTTCCTAAATCAGGGACGGACCCAAGATTTTTTCTTGGGTAGGGCTAAAATGTCAATGATTTTTAAAGCGGCCGAAGGCCGCGCCAAATTTTTTTTGGAACGAAACGCATAGCTAATGGCTAATGCATGTAATCCACCTATAGAACACTAAATGGATGCGCAATTAAAATTAAAAGGAAAAGATTTTGTATCAAAATGCGATAACTGATTTTTTTTTATATAGTTTGTAGAAGTAAAATGGGAGATAATTATGTTGAAGAGTAGAATTTCTTTTTGTTTTTAATAAGTTAGCTCTTAATTATATCTTAGGTGGGCTAAAAATTAAATATGTAGAACTATAGGGGATAAGAATAATTTTAGGGTGGGCTGAAGATTTAATATGTACTAATACAATGGCTAAAAATAATTTTTAAATTTTTTTCTAATGTGATTTTTTTTTTGGACAAATTTAGGGACGGGTATAGCCCGGGTTAGCCCCTTGCTAGGCCCGTCCCTGTCCTAAATGACCCAATACAAGAAATTCATTATATATTTAATTTGAGGACCTTGAATTGTACCAGCATCTTATTCATTTATAAATGTTTCTTTCAATTTATCGATTTGTACAGGTTTAAAATGTTTGCAGTTTTAATCTTTTGCAGATCGTGGTTGCTAGTAGGGAAAAAGAAGATATTAAGAAAGATTTTTGCTATGAATTGTTTCTTTCGATTTCTTGTGGTAATTTCGATTACAAAGGAAAACCTAGTAAAGTGTACTTTTCCATGAGTAAATTTAATGGTTAATTATCTGCTTGATTTCCAATTCATTTTGCAGAGGTGGTGATTTAATTTCATTGTGGTGATTTTTATTGAAGATTGTTACTGATTCCATTGAATCAACTTCAAGCTCCTCCATCAATCCCAAGTTTAATTATATAAGATGTATCAAGGGCTGTGAGATATGCAGTAGTGATCCAAGGCGTTGGCAAGGAATGCATAATAGAATCTATATACTGAAATGTATGTACTTACTCAAAGAATGCGTATTGCAAGTGTAATTTTTATTTTAATGTAAAATGAGATTGTAAATTGAAGTCAGTAATATAATATGCAAGTTTATTATGTTAATTTGATTTTATATATAATTCTAGGTTAAAGGAAACTTAATTGGAAAACGTCAACTAAGTAACAGATGCCATGACAGTTTTATATTGAACAGTCACTGTAATAGTGTTAAAGTGAGAGTTTGTAAAGAAAAATGTCAGAAAAATGTACATAAATTAACGGTTATATAAGAAAACCGTCGGAAATAATATTTGTGCTATCGCTTTTCAACATTATATTGACGGTTTCACGGGAAAACAATCACCATAACATCGTTAAGGTGGCGTTTTCAATAAAAAACTGTCGTGGATGTCTGTTACAATGACGGATTAATATACTTCATGACAATTTTGAAGGCTAATTGGTGACGGTTATGTGACAGTTCATAAGTGTCAGTATAAGATAACCCCTACGGTGACACTGCCTTTGGTGACACTTTCAAATTTCACCTGAACCGTCATGGAATTGATACGGTGACAGTTTTGAAATGTCACCTATGTTGATTTTTCTACTAGTGCATCTAATCAGATTGGTTCCTCAACTCCTACAACCAAAATGCTTCCATCCACTTAGATTGGTTAGTGCCATCCTTAATAAGCATAAATTTCTAGGCTCTGGAATTTATTTATTCTGCAACTAAAAAGTTTCTCCCATACCCCCAAACTTAAATCTAACATTGTCCTCAATGTTCTAAAGATAAAATTAAAAGCATGAACAAGGAGAAATTGTTACCATTTGAAGTAAAAGAGTTAAGGAAAGATATTACCGTGTCGCATGAATATTGGGTTACCTCCCAAGAAATGATTAGTCACCTCATAGAATCATAAAGTAATAGCCGAAACAATGTGGATCATCGCATCAAAAGTGTTAACACAGATAAAAGGAAACTGCAACAAACCAAGAATAAACATAGCACACCCTTGCCTAGTTTCCTGTTTAAGACAACTACATCTAGCCGTGGTTCGGGTTCAGGTTCAATAAAGGGGTCTAAATAAAATATTTTCTTTGGTTGCACCTCCTCATAAGTAAGATCTGAAATATCAGGTTCTAAGGTTTGGAAAAATTTAGAAGCACGCAATAATAACCTGAATAATTGAGGATCCTCTAAGTCAATCAGTTTTGACTCACACAGTTGACCACAATGAGAGTGACGGTCATTCTTAAGCAAATGTGTCGATTCTAATCTCCTAAAGTACTTAGGCTTAGTCTCAACACTTAATAACTGACACATATGAAACTCATACATTCCCAAAATTGGTTGAAAATATTTGGTGGGAAAACAAAGTCAATCTGAGTATCATAGCCTGGGTAAACCGCATCAACCAGAGGATGGGTTTGTAACAAGTGAACTTCTCTATGAAGATACTCTTGTGAAATGGTAGAGGCATATATTTCAAGTTCACCCCCAAACTTAGAAATTTGGGTGTCTCTAGATAGACTAGTCACAATATTCCTAATTTTTAGACCATAAGATTCCTCAAAAAGGTCAATTGCTTTTTTAAAGTTATAATCAGGTGGTTTATCCTCTAAAGGCATATGCTGCATACAAACTGTAGGACTCATATCCGCTATGGTCCAGCCTAAAGCTTCCTTATTGTCTTGATGCACGATCACTGGCCTACTCTCCTGATCACTATCCAAATCGGAAGCTATAGGCAAAATCTCAGATGGGCCTAAAAATGCATAATTAGGGTCCAACTTAGGAGGATCTTTAGGCTCTTCGAAATAAGGGCTTAAGGTAGATTCGGTAGCTAGTAATGGTTCGAACCTAGATTTCCATCTATCAGTATCTAACATAGGAATAGAATCCAACAAAGCATTTACTTGTTCAATGTTGTTATCATCGTCGAAATCCATGCTAAAATTGGCTAGACAACTCTCTAATGGATCTTCCGATAAGGTGTTTGGTAATGACTCCTGAACTAAGATTCTTATCATGTTCACCTCTTCAATGCACGTGTCATCTAGCTCAGAATGTATCTTATTGACATTAAAAATATTCAACTCAATAGTCATATTATCAAAAGATAGATTCATAATGCCATTTCGACGGTTTATGATCGCATTAGATGTAGTTAAAAATGGGCCACCTAAAATCACGTGTATCGGTTCTCTAGGTCGTGGACAAAGTTGGGTATCTAAGACCACGAAATTCACAGGATAAATAAACTTGTCGACCTCAATTAGAACATCCTCTATCACACCACGAGGAATTTTAACGGACCTATCGGCCAACCGGTGTTATCTTGGTAGGTTTCAATTCACCAAGTCCTAGCCGTAAGTACACATGGTACGGTAAAGTGCACACTAGCTCCTAAGTCCGATGAAATCTTTTTCTACTCGATCCTATCGTGCAAGCAATGGTAGGTGCACTGGTCTTTATACTTAGGAGTTGTGGGGTTACGAATGATCGAACTTACATGACTAGCTAAAAGGCTTTTTAGGGACACTAAGCTTTCTCTTTCGCGTACACATATCCTTAAAGAACTTGGCATAAGCCTATTTGCCTAATTGCTTCTAATAACGGAAGGTTTATGGTAACTTTCTTAAAAACCTCCATTATGTCATTAAAGTTGGATTCACTCTTTGTTGGCACTAATAGCCGGGTAAATGGGGCTCTAGGCATAAAATAGGGCCTCTCAGGAACCAAATTGGCATCATCAGAGATTTTATCAGTCCCCTCAGCTATGGATGGTCCTGAGGGGTGAACTACAATATGCTCACTATCGGGCATGGTTACCTGATTGTATACTACTCGCCACTCCTAAGGGTTCTAACCTAATTCAACTGATGTGATGGTTTTGTGCCTACTTCATGAACTCCTCTAGGGTTGGGTTGTGTTTGACTAGGGAACCTACCTTTTTCTCTCAAGGACTCATTTATCAGACTAACCTCGTTTTTAACTCGGAAATAGCACGAGAATTATCCCGGACCATCTTTTATTTTCATCTAAACCTTGTATCATCGATTGGTGAAATATTGCGCTTTGTTGGGTTAACAAGGCGAGAGATTCCTCTAGACTTAAAATTTTCTTATCTGACCGATTTTGAAACCGAGCGGTCCCAGGATTCTTAGTGTAGCCAAAACCTGGGGGAGCATTCGAATTACTAAACTGACCTTGATTCTGGTCCTTAGACCATGAGAGGTTCAGATGGTTTCTCCAACCAGGATAATAGGTTTCTGAATATGGGTCAAACTTTTGACGGTTATCAAATCTAGTATTATTATTATAAAGAGCATTGGCTTGCTCTTCAATAGTCTGGCCTTCCCAAAAAGGCTCCACTCTATCGCCAGTGTGACCCAATTCTAAAGCTTCTAACCTTTTAGCTATTGCTGCAATTTTGGCATCTGATTCAAAGCCTCCTTCTAGCCTATTAACGTTTCCTCTTCCTAAGAATTGTTTTCTTGGGTTCTCCCTACTATTTTCCCATTCTTTGGGTCTTTTCGGTGATTTCATGCAAATATGTCATCGCCTCATCAATCGTTTGGTTTTCAAACCCACCGTACACATAGATTATACTTGTAGTCGTAGTGGAATAATCTAAACCCTCATAAAGGATCTGAACTAACCTAACCTTTTCTAGACCATGATGAGGACATTGGGCTAATAAATCATTGAACCTTTCCAAATACCTATACAAAGATTCTCCCTCCCCGTTGAGAAAACGTGCGAGATTTGCGTCCTAATAGACGATGTTTTGTGCCTAGGGAAAACTTGTTCAAAAAGGCAGATGTAAGTTGTTCATATGTTTCAATTGAAACATATGCCAAACTATATAACCATGATTTAGCTTTATCTTTCAAGGAAAAAGGGAATAATCTAAGTTTCAAAGCATCATCATCAAGGTTTCTAATCTTTAGGGTACTACAAATTTCCTCAAAGTCTCTAACATGGAAATAGGGGTTTTCATTTTATTTCCCTAAAAAAATTGGGAGCATCTGTAACATCCCAGGTCTAAGTTCATAATTTGCTTCCGTTTCAGCTAACCTGATACACGAGGGACGAGTAGTCCTAGTCGGATTCAACAAGGTCTTCAAAGTTGCCATTTACGGCTCTACCTGAGTTATAGGGATTCTCTCCTCAGTAAAAGATGGATGTTCAAAACTAGACTTTCCAAAATCAGAGGTCTCTAGATTAAGGTAATCAAGATTCTTGTTTCCTAAAATATCACTTCTAGGCTTTTCACGCATAAACCGTCCTAGAGTATCTCTTTTTCGTTCAGGCATACACAAGAATTCAACAAAAATCTGTGCACATGCAAATGCTGGGCTCACTAATTTAGGTAAGCTTGGGTTACCACAACAAAATATACCCAAAGGTATGAGGCTGAGGTTTGTGGACTTTCAGCTGGTAACTCCCAAAAGGCCCAAGGCACGGGTACAACTTACTAATCCACGAGTTTTCCTAAACTCGATGATCTGATGAGGGATGCAATTGGTGTGTGCAACTGTGTTTTTTTATTTTTATAATAAATAAAAATAAATAAGCAACCAAATAAAAGAAATTACAAGTCCAAAAGAAAATAAAGAAACTAATAAATAAAAGTCCAAAACTAATATCTCTGGTTTCTCTTTTTTTTTTGGCAAGTTCAACTTTCCACTTATAGCTTCGAGTTAATCCTGCACAACAAAAACAAAAATACCAAAGACGTAAAATAGAATAAAAAATCTAAAAAAATAAAAAGTAATAAAAATACAAAACCTAAAATCTAAACCTAAATACAAGTCCGCGTTGGCGGCGCCAAAAATTGGTGTGTTGTAGAAAGTGGTAACAAAAGTTCGATTCTCAGACTTGTAGAGATTTGACTTTAGAATTTTATTTCAAAATAGAAAACTCAAGACGATGTTGTTATCAAGATTTTAAAAGCACTTAGACTCGGGATTCCACCAAACTCCAATTTTATGTGATTTAATCTAATCAATATTCATGCAACTCTTTACGTTTAAAGTGATTCTAATATTTTGCAAAGGTAGATTTTTAAAATAACAATTGTATTTCGAAAGCATAGAATATCAGAAACCTAGGTCTAAGCATAATCTATCAAGAGAAATCACAATTGCTTAGGAAAAATCATTCAATCAATTTTCAATCAAGGCAAATAATCTTAAAAGAGATTGCAAAAATTAATTAAAATAGAAATTACCACACACATCATGGAAAATTGGCTTCCTCCGTCGCCTCGGAATGGGGTTTAGCTCCTCATATTAATCACTTGCTCAAAATATTGGTTTATGGTTCAAAAGTTGATTAAAAGAGTGAAAAGTAATAACACGATCAATCGTTTGCAACGGTGTATCGGCGTTACAAAACAACCATTACAATGAAACTATTATCTAAAACCTGTTCTAAACACCGTTGCTTTGTCGCTGATTTTAAGACCCCAAAAACGATTGTCTTCAATGGCATTTTGTTCTTCGTGTTCTTCAGCAGCAGCAGCAAAACCCGGTTTCCTGCAACTTTGATTTCTCGGCTCATTGGTGTTCTAAACTTCCCCTCACTTCTTCTAAACTTCAATACCCTTCCCTGGAACTCGACTACACCTTTTATACACCTCAGAAACCTAAAAATACCGATTAAATTTCTTCCTTTCCTTTCCGTGCAAGTCACGGCAATAATCTCTCTGCCGAATCGATATACGCATTTCTGGACCCTCCAATTCTTTCCAAACTCTTTATTAGCTAAGTAAGTATCTTAGGGAAGATTATCTGCGATTTAGTCTCCTTGAATCTTCAAAAATCAGCTCAACAGGGACCCGTAACTCTCTTCACCTCTGTTTCCTTTTTCCGGCTTATCCAGCCCAATTCATACGATCCAATCGAATGAACCAGCCATGATATGCTCTAGGAAGTCCAGCCCAATAAAATTCTGAGATTAAATCTCCTTAAATCCATGCCAAAACTCGAGCCCTAATCTGCTTCTTGTCTGCAAAAGTTTTCCCGCCAAAATCTGAAATTCAAATTTAGAAGATGACCTCCCCTATCTTGTGCAGATTACGCCAATAGTAGTTGCCACGGAAATGAGTTTCCCCTCATCAATTGAGGTGCCCCTTATCCAAAATAGGGATCCCTTTAGTAGTTTTCTCCCAAAAGTGCAAAAACCACTTTTCGAGCCAATTTCGCCGCAAAATCTTATTTCTCCAAAAACACCTACAAAAACATAAAATGCCAAAATAAATACAAAAATGGATACTAACAATATAGAAAATCGAGATCAAAATAGACACATAAATGCGTCTATCAAAATTGTATAAAAAGTTGAATTTTTGTTGAAAAGATGTATATAAGATTGGATTTGAGTTGAATAGATGTTGAGAAGATTAGATTTGAGTTGATATTACGTAGAGAAGAAAAGAAGTTGTTGTAAGTACAGAAGATTGAAGTTGAGTTGAATTTATAAGGAGTTGGAAATGTGGTTTTTTTTTTTTTTTTTTGCAGTTGTAAATTTACCGCTGTCGAGCCACTTTGAGCCGAGATTCGTCTCAACAGGAACCGAGGCTCATCTCAGTTGGGCCGAATATCAGTCAAGTTGAAACCGATCGTTTCAAAGTGCAACGGTGGAATTTCTTTGTCTCGATAAACATTTGCCACTGCCCAAAGTTAACTTTGACCATCCATTTGGGCTACCAAACACTCTAATTAGATGCGTCCCATTGGACTTGCTGTTAGACGGTGGATTCTCCGGTCAACGATTGGTCGTCACTGCCAAAATGTTTCCGCCCCAGTTTTAAAGTTTTCTTTTATTGACCACACCATTCTCTCTCTCTCTCAAAAGTAAGACCTGCACAGTAGCAGGAAGAAGAACTGATCTCCTCCCGGTATGGCCTCCCTCCCTTTTCTCCGTAAACTCAGAAATAGGGTTTTGTAGAATACGATTTTAGGGGTTTAGGGCTTATTTTTGTATCGATTTCGACGCAGTGATAGTTTTGATGCCATTGCAGCTCTTACTTTGTGGAGGAAAAGAAAACCCTATTTCATTTATCTGAGCATCAATTTTTATTTTCATTTTTTTCATAATTTTTTTGGGGTGTTTGTAATCGAAATCATTTAGTTATTTGGGTTCTTTTTAAAAATTAAAATTGTTGACATCTTTGTGATGATTAACTACCTCTGAGATTCTTTTTGGGTTTAGCGAATTGGATCTTTTTGTTTATCCCGGAACTCTCTAAGGGGTCACATTTCTTTTGGTTCACTGCTTACCCTAAGATTTGATTGAGTTTTCTTAGTTTTTATTTATTTATTTAGATTTCTGTTTGATTTAATTGCAGAACTCTGCAACAATTTCTAGAAGAAAGTCCTTTTAGCAATGAGAATTGATGTGTTAATTGTTATTCTTCTTTCCAAGTAGCCATTGATGAGTAAATGTTGACTACACCCATGATATCGATAAAACAAGGTGGATCTAAGTATGTATAAAGCAATATATGTATTTGAGAACATCATGCTTAATTGATGTTAAACTAGATATATCAGCAGATTACAACTCATGTTTTTCATTGTTTTATGGCATCAATTTCGTTCAAGAGGGAAATGTTTTTATAACAGAATGTAGGCTAGATTCATTTTTATGTTACTCTCTGAAGTGTTGCAATCCTAACTCTGGTCTCTTTTTTACACATTTGGGAATTAGGGGCAAAATCAATCAATGGCGATGGCTTTTCTAAAGAAAACTAGTAATCTTCTTCTTCATCATCACCCAATTGGTTCACTTGTTGCTGCTAGGAAGATTGAAATTCCATCTTCAATCCGTTTCCTCAATGATCGCAGCAACACTCGATTGCCTAATTTCGTTGAAGAAAATGATGTTACTAATAGAACGTCATCTTCTCTTTCTGATTCATTCTCTCGTCTCCGTCGTGATTCCTCTCCTAATTCAGGTTTATCAGGTACAATTAGTAGTAAGCAAATACTTACTTCATTATACTCACTTTCTGTTGTCAGTTTCTGATTTAATAATTTATTAGGTTTCTCTCATTTGAACTGCAGATGTTTTTGGTCAATCTTCTTCGCCATCTAGAGGTCCTAGGATGGATAATAATTTTCAATTTACAAACCAACCTAGAGGACGAACTGGATTCACTGGATTAAAAAGAGTTGATGCAACAGAAGATGACGATGGTAGAAATGTCAAGGCGAATACAGTTGTAGTAAGAGTCAAAGGGTTTACTAATTTCAGGAAAAAGAAAGAAGCTGTCTTGCGATTGAGAGAAGCATTAGGACCCAAATATCAAATTATAAACGTACAGGATGTCACCAACCTTCCACATAACGGATGCCGACTCCCCAAGAAACGTCGAAAGTAGAACATGAGAATGAAGTTCAGGTTTATGTAGAGTGGCTCATCTCTCGAGAAGGTTAGTTATCAACTTTTATGTGAACATATATCATGAGACTTGCTTAGTTTATGTGAAAATTTTCAGTTTATATGCTTGGCAATCTAAAGTTCATGAGTATGCTTTTTAGGGATATTACTATAGTTTATACTACCTGTTGCTTGTGAGTTAATTGATGCTAACTGTTATACTACCTAGTGGGTTAATTGATACTGAGACCTGACTGTCAGCTGTTTATGGTCTAATTATGTACGCTTGGTTGTTTCCTTATGTTTATGGCAGTTTGTTTTTCATGGGATTGAGCGAATCCTGTTTGTAAGATACCTATAAGCTCCAGTCTCTATAAACTGTTAATGCAGAACACGCTTTTGATACATTCTTTATGTACTTGAAAGAGTAGATTTTTAGAGTAACATAACCAAGGGCATCTGCGCCTGTATATAATCAGATGAGTCATGGAAGACTCAGATGGAGTGTATGGATTAGGAGTCCTAGCTATATCTCCAGTAGTGCCCTTGAGTTGAAACTAACAGAATCAACTATGCATGTACACGATGGTGTTAGTATGTTAATCCAGCTGTTTATTCGTCTTCCATTATTCACTAATCAGGATGTCTTCAAGGAACAAAACGTGAATTGTTGATGGAGATGGCTGAGCACATAAGTAACAAGAACACTCTTGTTCCGTACTTACAAGAGCAACAGCTAAAACTTTTCATAACCTCAGTGTGCCCTTTGCTTTAGATTATCTTTCACAACCTTGTTCATTCCTTTGAGCTTTGAGTGTTGAACAAACCCTAAGGGGTATGATCTGGTGCCACAATGTAGTGCTTATCGAGGATTCTCGTAGTTAAGTTGGTATTTGGTTTAGTCATGTCACATCTTAATGATGTTTACAGATTTCCGTTGTCTTTAGGCCTTTGCATTCTCTGGGGTATAAATTGCAATTTCAGACACTAGATACCAAGTTGTGTTTCCCATTTTCACCCTAACAAGTCATGGACGGAGGCAAAGGTCACCTTTTCTGATTCATCCGTGAAGGTTGCACTGGAATGATTTCCTGTTACAGTGTTACCTATCGATGTTTAGCCCTATGATATTAGCCTGGTTACACAGCTATCGAAAATCTATTATTTGGGCTAGATTGAAATTTTCTGTCCAATATTTTCTCTCCCCCAGATCTTGTAACACATATATCATGAAACTCATTTAGTTTCTTATGAAAATTTTCAGTTTCATATTCTTGACAATCTCGAATTCATTGTTATGCTCATATTACCTGTTAATTATATTCTTCTTGCTGGTGCTTTAAATTACCAACTCAAATATAGGGAAAAGTTGAAATTGAAGTTTCCCAAGTTGAGTAGTTTCGAGAAAGCATCTATTTTCTCATTATTAAATCCTGTAGAATAAAAATATTTAGCTTGTTGCTCTAACATGAGAAAGGTCATTCAGAGTTAGTGACTGAACGCAAACATATTCATGCTCTGGATTTCAGTGTCACCTATTTTATAGGGAAAATTTTCAGAAACTATTTAGGTTTCCTCCATTGAAAATCATTACTGCTAGGATAATTGCCATCTTCAAATTCATATGTCCTTTCACTGTGATACGCTTACAGATACAATGGCCTTGTTGGTTTTTGTGTTACTACTTACTAGGCACTTGAGTCGCTTAGTAATATAACATCTTTTAATCAGTACTGACTTGTATGTAATAGTATAATTTCGGTTCTTGCATCATTTTGATTCTTAAGTTATGGTAATAATGAAGCTAGACTTGTATAGGACAGAGGCAAAAGGATTTAGGATTAACGCAGTATAACCCCCATTAGCTGGATCAAGTAGATAACAGTGTAATATAAATTTTACAACTGAACTCCATATTCACCAGTAGTTGATACGGGTACTGTACATACTTCTATAATCTCACCTTATAAAAGATCTAGTGATTTTCAAGTTTGTGTTGGGCACTGTCCTACAGAAAACTCTCCTATATTTAGATCCTGGTCAGAAATTCTTTATAACAGTATGCAATGGAATGAAACCCCGAGAAAAGTCTAATCAATTAGATTTGTTATTAGACTTGAATGTTTGGATTTGAGGATTAAATGATGCTTTTGGTGTCCTTTTTCTATTTCAGGTGGCCTTGATAGACGACACACTAGTACAATTCGAATAATCCATTGTTTATTGTCTAGTTAGGACTGAACCATACTGGCTATCGATGTTAATCGATATTAACACCATATGCTGGCACCTGGCACCTGGCACCATTATATAAGCATGTATTGATGTTTCATTTCAATGATTTCCTATTAGATGTCGATGTTTACTCCCCCTGTGATTTTAGTTTTGTGAATTATTCCTTCAAGCAACCCCCCAGATCTTGTAACACTAAAAAGATCTTTTTATTTTGCAGCCGCCAATTCACCTCTTTGAAAACGGGGAAAAAGGCTGACGAGATGGTGGTTGCTGATGCTACAAGCTTTACATCACCAATAACTAATCAGTCTTACCTCTTCAGTTTAAAATACTAATCGATGACATTGATGATGTTTTGAGTATGTTTAGTATGAAGTGCAGCCATTACACTGTGTGTTACGTTTTTAAGCTGTGTTTTAGAAAGCTGATAGTAGTTAATTCACCAGAAATGCTTATAAGATACTATCGTTATACTTTTGGAAGATACTAATAAACATGATCTCGTAATGTTCGATGAATGGTATTTTCGCTGTTATCTGTAGTCTGTATTGTTTTTAGTTGGCTAATTTAGCGCCTCCCAATTTTAAAATTTCCCTAGAATCTGTGGATGACCATTATTTGGTTCAGCAATTCCATGTAAAGAACCTTCCGATCTTGTCAATTCCGGGTTGTTATCATCCTAGCATCTAACTGCAGTTCCTCTAGCTAGTTCTAGCTTTTTCTTTCACTTTTTCGTCCTGTAATCTTGCAGAATTTGGTCTCTCTAAGTATGAACCCTGAACTCTAAATATGAACAGCAGACGCCTCTCGGTTAAAATTGCTGGTAAAACATTGAAAATTTTAGGCTTAGTTGGAAAGAGGGGCAGTTGCCCCGCAGCCCGTCAATAACCACTGTTACTAGTAATTTTATTTCAGCCCAATTTTCTAGCTAAGGGTAGTTTCGGCATCTATGAACTCAAAATCGGAAGGGTAGTTTGGTAAACAAAACATATTTATATCTCCCTTTAAATCTAAGGATTTATCAAAACCCTAAAATTTTCTCTCTAGCACTTCAGACTCCCAGAGCTAACAGCCGCAGCAGCAGCACAAGAAGAAGAAGGGATCTACCAGAAGGTAAGAAGAAACTCTCTTATGTCTTTAATCAAATCGAAATCAGGGTTTCGATTGTCTTCAGTCTCTTTTGTTTTTTTTTCTAGGTTAAGGTTTTTTACATCATCCTTATCTGTTTGTTGGGTTTTGATTGAAACCCTGTGATTTGTCTCCTTGTTTAAAAGATGTTGTTGAAGGCTGGTTAGGGTTGATTTATTAGATTTTGTTTGTTATTTTTCAGATTTGTGTAGAGATATGGACTGATTCATGATATAGATTTGATGTATGTGTGAACTAGATTGAGTGTAAATGGTGTTGTTTGGGTTGGGTTTTGTTTGTTCTGTGTTTTCTATTTTGAGGGTTAGGGATGAAGATGTTGTGTTGAAAATTGAATAAAATTTTAGGGTTTACTTTGAAGCTGTCATAACTTTTCATTTTTAAGAAATTGGTCGACTTAATCTTGTTAAAATGTTAGTTCTTGTTGTTCATTTCAAGCATGATGCTCAAATGTTGAGTAGACCCATGTAGAAGGTAGAATTGGCTTGTCATTTGAGGTTAATTGATATTGATATAGTTTTACTTAATGGTTGAATTTGTAATTGTTGGGACTGAATTTATAATTTTTGTTCTACTTTTTTCATCTCTTTTTAGTGTTGATTTTGTGGAAGAAAGATGTGTGTATTTTTGTCTGTTTGAAAAATGTGCATTTTGGCACTTCCCTCTGTTCTGTAGTATCTTGATGATACTGTGTGATGCCACATATTACTTCGTAGACATGGTATCTTTGATTCAATTCAAACATCAAAAATTTAATAGAAATTTAATAGGACTGTACTGCCGAATTCGGAGCAGGTTCAATTGTAGCAAATGCCGTGGGAAGTAGGTGAAATTGGATTTGTTGTTCTGGCATTAAAGCTTGGCTTAGAAATTGGCCAATACCAATACCCTCCTTTTGGGAGGATTCAGTTTGAGAAATTGGCTATGTTGTTCTGGCGTTAAAGACCTACTACCCAATTCGGTTTGAAAGGGTTGATTGTTCGTTTGATTGACATGATTGTTCGTTTTATCTTCTTTTTGTGTGTTATTTTTTGATTCAGTGGTCATTTGGACTGTCTCTGATATGAGTTTCTGTTAGTTTGCAGTAAAGAAGATTAGCAAGGATGGTGAGGATCAGTGTTTTGAATGATGCTCTTAAAAGCATGTACAATGCTGAGAAGCGAGGAAAGAGACAGGTCATGATCAGACCTTCCTCAAAAGTTATCATCAAGTTCCTCATGGTCATGCAGAAGCATGGTATGCCAACTAACTAACTTTTCATTTTGTTTTCATTAGCTATGAATGTATGATGATTCCATGTCTCTCATCTAATTTGATTTGTATGCTATTTGATCTTTTTGGTAGGTTACATTGGTGAGTTCGAGTACGTTGATGACCACAGGTCAGGCAAAATTGTTGTTGAACTGAACGGTAGACTTAACAAGTGTGGTGTTATCAGTCCCCGTTTTGATGTCGGTGTGAAGGAGATTGAGCCATGGACTGCAAGGTTGTTGCCTTCTAGACAGGTTAGTTTCAGCTCTTTTCTTTTCTTTTCTATCAGAAGCAACTGTCGACCAATACAATACACTAGACGAGCTATGGTAAGATAAAATCTCCATAGGGAGTAGATGCAGATGCATTATAAACTCTATGCTTAGTTATGAGACCACTGAATTTGTTTTTAATAGTGTATTGATGGTGTTTAGAGTCTTTCTTCTTAAACGAAAACCTGCATGTGATAGTTCCTTGTTATTATTTCTTATGTCGTTGACTGGTAATTTTGCAGTTCGGTTACATCGTGCTTACTACATCTGCTGGTATCATGGACCACGAAGAGGCAAGGAGGAAGAATGTTGGTGGTAAAGTACTTGGTTTCTTTTATTGAGCAAAGAAGTTTTATCGAGGATGGGATTTGGAATTTTGATGCTGGGGTTATAGTTGAGAAGCTTTCTTGTTTCTCGTAACTTTTGGATTACTTTCTATTCAATATGTTTTGGTTTTGTTTCATTTCAAGTTGACTGGAGTGTTGTTAGACGCCAATTGTAGAAGGAGAAATATGAATGTTTTGGAATGTTTATTTTGAAAGTTCTTAACTATTTAGATCAAAGTGTGGTTAGTTTTTCTGATCCATGGTTTCTTTTTATCTTTTAGCTTCATATAATTATAATTAGGTAGACCTGGACAGTAAACACCCATGTTCTTGGTAATTGCCAGGGTTATAATTCTTGTCGAAAACCCAAAGCAAGTGTTGCTTTCTATGTGGCATCTTTCTTTAACCAGTTAAAGCAAGTAAAGGGGAAGTTATTGATGATATTTCTGGAGTGTTGAATCATTTTACAGACAATTGATCACTGAGATATGTGAAAAGCCATAGACTAATCTCTATTAGCTGTGTTGTGTAGAAATGATTGATCTTGCTTTGAACATGACTTGGTGTCCAATGGGAGGCAAAGCAAACACTGTAGGTGGTGTACATCTATCTACCCTATCACAAATCATTGTTGGATACACCCCTCAGTTGCTAGTGGGTAGTGTTTGCTGACTACTCTATAAAGAACTTTAGTGTAGTAGTAAAATAAAATAAATAGAATTGTGATGGATTCCCAATCACAAGAGAACACCTCCACCAGAAAGAACAATAAGTTGCAGAAAACATAATTTTAAGTTTGCAATATATTCTAATTTTTCTCTCAAAACACACATGATAATTAGTAAGCAAAACATGTGTAAAGAGAAAGAAGAAAACTGAAAACTATAGAAGTTACAGGTTCTTCATTGAGACAGACAGCTTCATTAGCCACTGCTACTACTACTAACAGTAATAACAACAAATAACCAAGCTATCACAGGTTCAAACTTTGCCAAAGGATCTGTAGTTGCCCATAAAATGGTTTCATAAAGATTAGATCATTACAATCTAACCAAAATCAGTTGTTTCCTTCTCCTCCTCTTCTTATATGTCAACAACATGGCCGAAGATTCGCATTCGGCGATACCTGACCGAGATATCATAGTGAATGATGCTCTAACATGAAATAAAATTAAATTGTGAATGAAGGAAGAAATGAGAATTGAAAAGAAGAGAGGTGTTTGTAGATGGCTTAAAATGAATATGCTTAGGTTGCAAGAGGAATTCTATTTTTGTAGAGGAAAAAAGTAGAGGATCTTCTAAGCATATACTTGAAGCATAATATGTGAACACCTACACTTTTTAGTTTTTTATTTTCTTGAAAGAAGATGGCGTGGCACCTTTTGGATTTTACTTCAATTTGATGATCTATCTCACTTTAATGAGTTGTATGCTGTGTCTTTCCATTTTGCCATTCCCCTTTGGAGTTGGAAGTGAGCAGAGAGTTGCTTCTTTCTAACACAAGAGGAAGAAATGGATAAGCTAATTTACATGATAGAATTTGCCCTACCATTATCATCTTCTTAACAGTTGATAATGTCCCACTTTTGTCTGCAACTTTGGCAAAAAAAAAACTGGTGGGATACAAAACATATTCCATCCCTGACTAAGAATTTTTGTAGGCCTCAGAGTTGCTGGAAAGTGGAATTCAACTAACATTTTTGGTTCATATTCACTTAACAGTCGTCACATTTTTGCCGGAATGTGAGAGTCTTTGGGTACTAATGAAATCAGAATCAGATACAATTGACCTACCTAACAAGTTTTGGCTCCGGCGACTGCTAACTTTTGCCACTAGTACTCGCAAGTATGTCAAAAAGAAGCTCACTAGTGATCCATATGTCTGATGCTAAGCCAGGAAATACACTACTAATCAAATTCTTAAATGTCAGTGAAGAAAATAAAAGGGCTTGCAAAAGGATGGCAGTAACAAACATACACATTTTTCAGAGAAAAACTGAAATTGTATTATTGTAGGTGTGCAGCACTGTAGGCTTTATCAGATGAATTTATAACAAGTATCTAAGTTGGTTTGCAATGAAATTCATCTTACAACAAAGGTATATATGGAATTTGAAATATATTAGAGTACTAGAACATCCAATGATCGCCCAATCTACCTCCTTAGGGCTTCGACAATATAGTCTGCATAAAGATCCCTTCAAAACACAAATGACAAACAAAGGTCAGTTAGGATATCTTTATTTTGCTAATGTACTTAAGATACAGTAGTTTATGGTTCGGAAAATGATCGATGGGAGCGGAATATCAGTTCAAATATGACATATCAATTTGATCAGACAAGATGGGAAACTTGAAAATGAACAAGGTGGGCCAGAAAAAGTAATCCGGACTACTAAAAACATGTAAGGTTTCAATACTTCAGTCCATTTATGTTTCCTGCACTGCATATTAATGAACACATAACAGTTACAAAGAGAAGTAGTGGAGATGTTGCAGATGAGGATCCTTACATTGAGTGTTGGATTGCCTTAGAGGCATCTTCTGCTGGAAGAAAGTCGTTCACTGCAACTTCCTTGTTTTCATTTTTCTTGTCTGATAATTTGTCAGTTAAAAGAAAAACTCGTGAACTAAATCTCTAGGCTCAGACGTATTGAACAAATATAATCCAAGTAAAAATTAGTTAAATGCTTTAAGGATACAGTCTTCAAAGAAGCGACGAATCTCAGCCAAACGATGAGGTGGAAGATCTTTAATATCAGTGTAATGTCTATATTCAGGATCGTCCGCACACACTGCTATGATTTTGTCATCTTTCTCACCCTGTATGCCCACCAACATTAGTATGATATAAAGTTCTCTTCAATGACAAAATGAACACATAACATATGTGGGTAAATATGTAAACCTGATCAATCATAGGCATTAGACCTATGGCCTTAGCACGAAGGAAACATCCTGGGAGGACAGGTTCCTGAAATCATTCGAAACATTATCAAGAGACAACATCTGTTAAGTCGGGTACAGCTTTCAAAGCTGTCCTGATTTATAACCTAAACAAGATATAAATCATACTCCATACCTGCATGATTATAAGCACATCCAGAGGATCAGCATCCTCGCAGAGAGTACGTGGGATGAAACCATAGTTGTGGGGGTACACGACTGATGAGTAGAGTATTCGATCAACCTGCACAGTCAATTTCAATCTTCCAAATGATACTTACGACAAAGAAAGAACCCAAGTAGATAAGCTCACTCAAGAAAAAAGGATATTGATTTACCTTGATGAGCCCAGATTTTTTGTCGAGTTCATATTTCACCTTGCTCCCCTTCGGAATTTCTACCACCTAAAATATTTAGGAAGGTTATCAGTACAATTTCATTTACCCTAAACTCTGTTTACTGTAAATAAGCAGTTCTCAAAATACTGTGTCTCCTTCGTTATTAGGAGACCCAACAGTTTAGAGTCAATGTTCTAAACATCACTCTGTTTACAAAGCCAAAGTGCAGATTTACGACTGAAACTTGAAAAGATAATTTAGACATGAGTCAATGCTGTCAATCCAATTATTGTAATTGACTAATCAGATCAACTAATAATAATAATGGTATTCTACTATTCTTATTATGCAAGATGCAGAAAAATTCACAGGTGTAGTGTAGTCAAGCAATCCAGCAGCTTTGACATTTAAACATATATTTACTCTTTGTAATTTGAAGCTAATATTAGTTCTTCCCTGGCAATATCTAATTTACATAAAATAAAAATTAGATAAAATTTAGTGTCCTTACACAGTTGAAAATTGTTGGAGCTCCAGGACCTGGTTACGAAATAAAAAAATGTTAAGTAAGGATCATGTGCACAGAAGGAATGTTGTTATAACTTTAAGTTAACCTTCAGTGGCAAGGTTCTAAGAACAGATCCGACAAACAAGAAAGTTAAGATAAATCATGAGGTCTGTCGTTTGCTGAAGCTAGATACCTATCTCAAGATCATGCCAAGGATGTGCAGCAACTGCCCTCCGAGACATAGATGAAAGGATTCTTTCATTCAGTGATGGGCGTGCGTGAGATGAATAGCTTGCAGCCTTAATTGCATTGAGAGTTTTAGACTTAGCTGGAGCAACGTCATTTGCAATCTCAGTAGGGGCATCCATTGCTGCAAGTTGTTGACATGGAGTTTAAATTTCAAATTTTCTGAAACTGAAAGTCTTTCTCCAGCTTATAACTAAAATAAGAGTGCATGTTTTGGCTGCTATAAATTGGAAAATAAAATTATGCTGGTACACCGCAATCTTCCTAAAGATTCACAAGAAAGATGCTTCACTAGCAGGAGAAAATATTTAATAAAATAATAGCGAGGTAAATCATTCAAATTTTTTGGTTAGGGAAACAACTCCATGGGCAGTGAGAATAAGGAAATCTGCATCCTAGTTTTTCTTATAAATAACCGCAAGGATGTTTCACAGGAAAAGTTGTAGCTCTTCCACCAGGAAAGCCTTTTCACAAGACCGCACACAACTGATGATTAAAAGTGGGTAAACCTATCTTACAGACTGTAGAGCTTACCAACTAGCAATGCATGACTCGAGTTACATAGGATTCACAGATATTTAAGAAAGACTGGTAACCATTCGGAGTTCTATTACAGAACCTAATATTAGTCTTCCTCAAGAATACGTTGAACTGATTAGGGGTCTTTCTTATCTCCGAATGGTTACTAGTCTTTTTTATCAAACTCAGTACAAACACATCAATCTTTGCTGCTTACTCATAAATGAATACTTCTTCGGCCAAAAAACCCGTAAGACAGCAACTAACATACGCAGAAATGACATTCAGTCTCCAATTCCCTGAGAAGAACATGAAAAAACCCTGCTAAAATCTCACCGTAACGATTTTGAATGTTCAATCATATCTGACCTAGACCGTAGACACTTAGAACCTCTGCATGACTGTACTGATCAACTCTAACAACCACCAGCAAATTCAGTTCCACCAATACTAAAGTTTCCAAAGTCCTGAACAAAAATCCTAGATCTACCATGTAAATAAATCCAATCCATGAATTAATTTTACCAAAAACACATTATACGAAATTACATATCCTAATCAATTTGACATTTACTTCAACAAAACATGTTTAAATGTGCAAATTAACTTATTCACAAAAAACTTCAAGAAACCAATTCAACATAAGAAACAATCTCATCAATCGTCAATACCAGTCAAATCAAGCTCAAACTCTCACTTAATTAACATCAATCAACACTAATCAACAGAAGAAAAAAAATAAAACAAACACTAAAGATCCATGAAAAAGGAAAGTAAATTGAAATTTCAATAGCTTCAAACCTAATCAAATATCAAATCAAAGAGAACAACAGGGCAATCTGGATACTAGTCTTTCTTATCAATAACCACGTGGATATTTCCTAGTAAAACTTTCAGCTCCTTCACCAGAAAAGCCTTTCCACAAGACCACGCAGAACTAATGATTAAAAGTGGTAATCTTTGTTCCAGATTGTAGAGATTACCAACTAATAATACATGTCTCGAGTTACATAGTGTTCCCAGATATTTAAGCACCTTTCAGGCTTTCACCAGTGATTATCACCAAGACAAGTCACTATCAGTTCTAAATTCAAGTATAGTCGCAGGACATAAACAGTAGATACCACATTCCAGAAGCAGAAACTCAGTACAAATACCATGAAGGCCCAAAACTAGTCTATCAGACCCCTAATGCAGTTCAACGCATTCTTGAGAAACACTAGCAGTTCAGCGCATTCTTAAGGAAGTCTAACATTAGGTTCTGTCATAGAAGTCTGAGTCCACAAAACTATCAGGATCAAAAACAAAGTTATCAGGAAGGATCAATATGACAATGGAGTATAAACTGAATTAACATCACAAAGCTCACATCAATTTTAGATCTCTTACTCATAAATGAATATTTCTTCGGCCAAAAAAACCGTAACACAGCAAATAACATATGCAAAAGTGACATTCAATCTCCGATTCCTGAGAATAGCATGAAAAAATCCTACTGAAATCTCAATCTAACGATTTCAACGTTGAAGCAGATCTGACCTAAGCAGTAGTCACTTAAAAGCTCTGCATGACACTACTGAATTAACTCTATTAACCACCACAAAATCCAGTTCCACCGATACTAAAGTTCCCAAAGTTGTGAACAAAAATCCTAGATCTAGAATATAAATCAATCCAATCCATAAATTAATTTTACCAAAAACACATTATACCAAATTACAGAACCTAATCAATTTGACCTGAACAAAACATGTTTACATCCTCAAAATAACTACACACAAGGAACCTCAGGAAACCAATTTCACACGAGAAACAATCTCATCAATCGTCAATACCAGTCAAATCAAGATCAAACTCTCACTTAACTAACATCAATCAATACTAATCAACAAAAGAAAACTAGAAAAAACACAGTAAAGATCCATGAGAAAGGAAAGTAAATAGAAATCTCAATAGCTTCAAACCTAACCAAATATCAAATCAAAAAAAAAAAAAAAAAACAAGATCAATTTCCAAACAGATTTCAGTAAAATCAACATCAATCGAATCGATTTCTCAAGCTGAATCGCAAAAACAAAGCAATCTCTCTTACCAGTTAGTAACTCCGATTGAATCTACTGCCGACGGAAAACAAATTTGTTGTTATCGAAAACCCTAAAACTCTGCAGATCTCGAAAAGAAGAATCCTTGTGCTCTGCAGATAGAAGGAGAGAGAGAGAGAGAGAAAAGTAAAGTGGAATGAATGAATGAATGAAACGTAAGATAAGAAAAGAATAGAAGAAGTGCGAGTGACTTACAATTCCCGCTTCTTCCTTTTTTTTGTCTAGAAAGAAAAGAAAGAAAGAGAGAGCAAAAATGGAGATTCCCAAGAATGATTCCTTTGACAGTGGGGCGACTAAAGGTCACACGTGGCATACCATTTACGGATATCCTTTTGTGGGACCCGATGAATTTGTGCCACACCAACCAACGAAGATGAGTCCAGGCAGCTTTGGATGCCCTACCCAACCCAAGACTAATAAATATCTTATGAGACCATGGTCATACCTTTTAGTCTTTTTTGCGTGTATTGGTGGGAGTGACTACTGAGACTGGTAGGTCAGATTTGGATCTTGATTTATTGCACCAGCTGTAGTCGTAAAGAAAGAATGTTAGGAACCGTGATGGACAATGAGGTCACATGATAGCACTTCAATGTGCAGTTCTTGCGAAAATGAAGTGTGCGTGAAGGAAGTGTACTATCTAAAGTCATAAGTATTGGGCATTTTTTTTTGATCGATAAAGAATTTGGCAATAGTGAGTTTCGAACCAAAATCATTAAATCATCCCCAATAATTGTTATATTGTGACAACTAGCAATATCGTATTCAAAGGGTATTTATATACTCCCTCCATACCGACAGATATTTTTGCATTTTAAATGGTATTTTTACGGATAATAACCCCAAAGGGATAGACTTGAGTTTAAGAGCTTTTAAAACAGTATATAATATCAAATTATACACCCTATAATCAAGGAGCTTTAGATATGTATCAAACCCTGGGACTTATTGAGCTGGCCCAATATAGGTTAGGACATATCCCGGACTTATTGGTGGGTGTTCGTTTAAGGAGTGAAACCTCGTAAAAGACTGTTTAATTTTATCGGCGTTTCGGGTTAGGGTTTCTCGTCATCTAGGTACGTTTCTTCTTCTCAGGTACGTACACAAGAATGGAAAATTTTGACGATGATGGAAAAATGGATGATAAAGCGCCACTGTTGAAAAAGCTTGATTATAAACCTCATAAATATTTTGAGGTTACTAAACCTTTTAATGTGTTTGATGTTAGAAATACGTTTGCTTGTTTCGTTACAATGTCTGCGGAACAGTTGTGTAAACGGTGTGAGCTCAATGATCAGGATAAAAAACTTGATCGTCAATTTAAGGATGTTTTGGATGTTTCAATATCCGGCAGCGGAATAAGGATTTCATCTCTAGTAGATATCCCATCTGGTAAGATCAAAGTACTCCGGATGCCAACCAATTTTGAGCTCATATCCTTTGGGATATATCACGGAAGTTTAATGAGAGCTCTGAGGATGATGGCGATAGGCAAGGAAATTCATCGGTTTGTTTTTGCTTATCAAGCGGAGAAGGACCTGCTGATTCTTGCGGATGGCCAGACCAAGGTGGTCACCAAGACAGACCCTCACTTGTGCCAAAAAAAAGAAATAAGAAATAAGCTAGCCACTTCTCTGCATCTTAATTAAACAACTCATCTGCATGTTGTCTAATCCTACTTGCAATTTTTGGAGGCAGAAAAGATATTTACTATTTGTAATTTTATGGTCTGGTTTGCCAGGTAAATTATGTATTTAATGGTTGACACTTCGTAACAGTAGTGCAAGTAAAAGGTTTTTTTTGTGTGCCTTTCTCTCCTGTTGGAATCTTGTTTTGCTGTTTTGGGGTGGCTTTTGGGGCTATGGCCTCATGCAAGTAAGCTCTTCTGTCAGCTGTTTCTTTGTGGTTTCCTTTAGTAGGACTCCGCCTCTTTAGTCTAGTTTTTATATTTTTTTAGTTCACCATGACTCAAAGTCGCCGATTATCTTATTCGGATTCCACCCAAAAATTTGCCTTATTACGTCTCAAAATTTATATATTGAAGCTGCTTCATCTTCATCTAACTTCGCCGTAAGTTCAGATGCTTAACTGAGAAACTGTAAAAGTCGACCGTTTTTAGACCGTTAGACTACTCCAACGGTCACTTTTAACCTGAAAATCACCGGAAACTATGAATCTAAATCCGGTTTTATGAATTAACCTTTCTCCCATTTGTTTTATGAAGTTCTAAAGACACTATCGACCCGATTCACTGATTTTCGACAATACCAAAGGCACAAGATTACCGTTCTACAACCGATCAAAGACCCCAAGTCCGTTAGAAGTTTTTGAAACAAGTCACTAAGACACAAGATTACCGTTCAAATCCTGTAAGACTCAAGACACAAGGATAGCTCTCTACATTAGTTCTAAGACACCAAGACTGAAAGAAGTTTTTGCTACAAGTCACTAAGATACAAGATTACAGTTCAAATCTCTCAAGTCTCGGAAGAAATTTTACTTCAAACACTTTAATCTCTATTATCTCTTGTTAAGCTCAGATCACCCTAACTCCTTTTTATGCTGAAGAAGTTCATCCGTTTTTAATCAGGAAAAGATAGTTTTAATTCTTATTACATATAACTTTACTAGCCTTGAGCGCTGCAGTATCTCCTTTTACTGCGTGGTGTGTTGGATTCCTTTTACTGCGTGGTGTGTTGGTTTCCTTTTCCTTCTCTTTGCGGATTCGTTTTCCCGGGGGCTTCTCCCTGTTGGCTAGGTGGTGTGGTTCCTTTTGTTATCCTGGTTCCTTCCCTTTGGGGCCGTGGTGTTCGGCTGCTTGAGCTCTCCCACCGACTAGTAAACTTAAATAACTCCTTAGGTCTGCCGCGGTCTGCTGCTCCTTGTTGTGTTCGCTGAGGAGTTATTTCTTCGGTGGAAAAATTTCCCTCAATTCCAAAATCCAGTTCTGGTGGTGTTGGTCCCCCGGTAAGTGTTCTCTGGTGATCGGCTGTTCCCCACCCAAACCCATAAGAAGCTTCTTGAGGGGATTGTTCGAGCTCGCTTAACCCCATCTCCTCCTCTCTATCATTTTCTTCATCTTTTAGTGCATTCCCATAGCCTTCATTGTGCAATTTTCTCCCGCCCTCATCTCTTTGCTTATGACTGTTAGTTGAAGATTCAACATTGGCGAGATTTTCATCATCATCTACCATCTCATCTCTCTCTTCTGTTGTTTGTTGATTCTCTGGTGGTATCTCTTTAAGCCTGCGATTAAACCTGGTATAGCTTTGAGTCTGGTGTTGAGTTGTAGTTGGAGGCATATAGACTTTTTCCTTGTCTTCTACTGGCTGCTCATTAACATCTTCAAAATTTAATCTTCGACTCAAACCTTCGCTCTTATCATTATAACTCCTCTTTTTCCCTGTCATTTCTACTTCAAGGCGGTTCTCTTTCTGCTAGATTTTTCTTTCAATTTTTAGTCGGTGGTTGCTTTCTGTGGAGTTAGCGGGGTTTCTTATATCGATTTTTCCCTCCTTCTTTGGCCTGCTTTCCCTCCTTTCTCTTTCTCCTTTTTCGTGTGGTCCTTAGTCTTTCCTGTCAAAGGTCACCTTTCTTTCAAAACATCTCTCGTACCAAGTACTTTTATACTTGTTGGATTTTTTACTATCCCTTGGCTTGTGATTATGTCTACTGACATTAATCTTTGTTTTCATATATTCAAATGGAGAAAACGGAAAAATGGGAAACAAAAGGTCCCTCAGGGAAAACTTTTAAATCTTTCTATGGAAGGAAATCGGAAAAAAGTTTGGGGCACTAAAAATGATTCTGATATAGGCAAGGTAATCTCATTTTTATTTAAAAGAAAAAAGGGGACCAACCTTAACAAATTCAACATTCAAAACTCTGAACAGCTCTTGCCAATGGTTAACATTTCTTGTGCAAGTGTGAGTAAATTGTTTTTTCCAATTGAAATTGAATCTAAAGAGGAAATCAAAATCCTTAAGAATTCAATATCTTCTAAATCAAATCTTGTCAACTTCTATTCCCTACAGATTTTACTTAAAAAATCTTTGTGTTGGGAAGACAAATTTGAACCGTTCTCTTATCATCTTAACAAGATGCCTACTAAGCCTATGGAAGGCTATTCTAACCTTTCTTATCTTTTTAACTGCTACCCCCCTCACCTCTTTAGTCTCCTCAACCCCCCCATATTGTGTACCACAATTTGGTGTAGCCCGAGGCAAAACCCATGCTTTCATTTTAAGTGTGATGGGATGGCTATTACTATTACATCTAGTGTGCAGTGTAAAGCAATTATGCTAGGCCTTTCGATTAGAATAAATTTCTTATTCTTCTCAGCCTATCCCTTCGAACAGCTCATGGATACTCCTACTGTTCAATTGCCTCCGTACCTTAAATCTTCTAGCTGTTATCTTCAGCCTATGAAAAATTTGAATTTCAAATTTTACTTCGATTCAAGGGAAACTTCACCTGGCGCTTTTATATACTCCGTTACCCTGATAACAAACTATCTAAACTTTTCTTATTTGTTCACTAGCATTCAATTCATGGAAAATAACAACCCGTTCCAATCTGTAAACCATTGCGTTGAAGACTCTATCAATCATTTAGCTTTAAATATGCAAAAAAAATTAAACATTCCATCAGACCTTTCCCCTAAGGTTTTTCTCAAACCTCAAAATATCAAACCTTCAATAGTGGTGGACTGGAAGCAAACGGTCATAGGGAGGCTATGCAGCAAGGCTTCCTTTGATCTTCCAAAAATCATAGAAGATGTTAAAATAAATTGGGATCTGATGGGAGGAGTAAGTATAAAATTGTTTGATCATAGAAGAAATTTCTATGAATTTCACTTGAGGTCGTTACAGGATTTTGACCTGTTAAAACAAGGTGGTGCTTGGTTGCTAATGGGTGCTTTAGTGATTCTAGTGGAATGTCCAGTTGAGGGTCCTCAATTCATTAATGAAGATCTTTTTTACCAATCAAAGATTTGGATGCATCTTAAGAATATCAATGTTAATTATATCACAAAAGAGAACCTAACTGATATTTGTGAACCAGCAGGTGCTTACATTAAGCATAAGAAAGCCTACGGAAGAAATGAAGAGGAAAAAAATGTGGAAGTCCTTGTAGACATTTTTGTTAGAAAATCTCTTCCGTTTGGTTCAAAAGTGTATGAGAACGAGACAAAAGATAAATTTAGTTGGGTAGAATTTTCTTATAAACTGTTCAATCTCCCTTTATGTAAGAGTTGCAGATGGTTAGATCATTCAAATCATAATTGTAACAAATTTATCTTAGAACAGGGGGATTCTTCTTCAAAAAAAGGTAAAGAAAAAGCTGTAGAAGAGGGTGGAAATAACACATCAAAGCTGGGAAAGTCTAATATTTGGGTGGGCTCTTCTATGAAGTTCTCAGCGGGCTCGTCTGAAGCCCAGCAACCAAATCCATTTAACTTTTCTTCCCCTATCGTGGAAAAGTCTTCTCAAAAAGAAAAATCACCAAAAATCTCTTTTCTTTCTCCTTCTCTTCCTAAACCTCGTTCTAACCCTAACACCAAAAAACAGATTGAGTCGAAGAAAAATTATGCAAAATCAAACCCGCGTAAGAAAGTCTTATCTATTACCTCTTCTAACCCTATTGATCCTCTTCAGAATCTGTTCGATGAGAATCCTTCTAGCAAATTTCTTAATTTTGAAGATTACAGTGAAGATGCTAACTGGGAGAAGACCAATTCCATCAATTCTAAGGGGGAAGGTAAACTTAATTCGAACCCGGGTCATTGGAATAGAAAGAATTTGGTTAACAGATCTTTCCAAAATACAGATGAGGAAGATAACTGCAATGAAAAATTAGAGAAAAGGAAAAAAAGTGAGAAATTGGATTTGGTGGAGCTACATAAAAAGAGTAAATTTACAGCCATGAATTGGGAGTCTAATTTAATGGATAGTAGTAATTTGGTGGAAGCTTTGGTATCCCTCTACAATCCCTTCTCACGCTTTCAATCAGAGAGTATTGAGACAGATAAAAAGGCGGATATAAGGGGTTTTAGCCGGGAGGGAAACATATGCTTAACGAATAAAGTGGAAATGAAGGAGAACTCAGAAGCTAGGGAGCATACTATCATGAAGAATACTTCTGCCACTGAACCAATGGAGTTTACCCCGGCTTCTGAGGTAAGTACTTCTTTTCATCTCAATGTCATAAACTTAATTACATACACCAACATCAAAACTAGTTTAGGTCTACAACACTTGTATGCTTTATTCCCTCAATTTAATGAATCCCTGTGGTTTGTCTTGCATGAGCTAGAATATGAATTTCATTGGTATCTTTTGCATGAGCTAGAGTATCCGGTAGTGTCTTATTTCTGGCAATTTATTAAAATGATAGCATGGAACTGCCAAGGATTAGGAAATATCCCTACTATAAACAGTCTTACTGACTTATTAAACCATGAAAACCCGGATTTAGTCTTCTTATCTGAAACAAAACAACAAAACCATGAAATGGAAAAGATTATGAGAAAAGTAAACGTGTTCAATTTTTGGCTGGTTCCTCCTAGAGGAACAGCAGGAGGCCTTTGCTTCATTTGGAAAAATAATATGAGCATAAAAATTCTAGATTGTGCCCAGAATTACATTAATGTGGAAATTGTAAACCCCTTGAATAATTCAAATTGGATTCTAACATGCTTTTACGGTAGTCCCTATGGTCCTCTTAAAGAAGAATCATGGGACATTATCAAACAGATATCAAATAGCATAACTCTTCCTTGGATTGTTTTAGGTGATTGTAATATTGTTTTACATGAACAAGAAAAAAATAGTATGCATCCTTTAAACCAAAGTGAGGCTAGAAAATTCAGAACTATAATTGATAACTGTTGCCTACTAGATCTGGGTTTTTCGGGTTATACTTATACTTGGAATAACCATAAAACGGGTGATGAATTTACGGAACAAAGGCTAGATAGGGCTTTGGTCAACAATGAGTGGAATGTTCAGTTCCCTAATTCTAGCATTAGACATATGAATCCCCTCTCTTCCGACCATGTTCCTATTTGCTTAAATACTCATAACTCTTGGAATGATGGTCCAACTCCTTTCAAATTCTTTGGGGAATGGATTAAACATAATGAATGCAAACCCCTTATTCTGGAATGTTGGAACAATCCAGTTCAAGGTTCGCATGCCTACACTCTTGTCAAAAAACTAAAGAATGTGAAACATACTCTGAAACCATGGAATAAAAACACTTTTGGCAACATTAGAACTAATATAGAGAAAACAAAACAAAGGCTCGACCAAACAAATAAAAGTCCTAACTATTTGCAGAAATCAACAGACTTAGCGAATTTAAATGCCGACCTTAAGCAATGGTACATAATCCTAGAAAAATTTTGGAAAGACAAAAGCAGAGACCAAAACCTGGCTTTAGGAGATAGAAACACTAAGTATTTTCATAGCAAAGCCAAACAAAGATTCAGGAGAAATAGAATAGAGACGCTGAAAAAAGAAAATGGTGTCTGGACTACTGACAGAGAAGAGATTGTAGATTGCATTACTAGTCACTTCAAAGACATTGCGACGTCAGTTAACCCAACCATTGATGCTAATATGATTGGTTTAATACCCAAATGTATTACCGAGAGTGATAATAATCTCTTAAAAGAAATCCCTGACATATTGGAGATAAGGAAAACTTTGTTTAGTATGGAACCTAACACTAGCCCGGGACCAGATGGCTTCCCCCCTATTTTTTTCCAGCAGAACTGGGAGATTATTGGAATCGACCTTACCCAAATGATTCAATCTTTTTTTAGTACTGGTCACCTTCTGAAAGAAATAAATGCTACTTTCATTTCTCTGATTCCTAAAACTATTAATCCCATTACTCCTGCCGAATTCAGACCTATTGCCTTAGGAAACACAATATATAAAATTATTTCAAAACTCATGGCAAATAGAATGAAAGGCATGCTAAGCAAGATCATATCTCCTTTTCAGTCTGCTTTCATCCCTGGTAGGCAGATATCCGATAATATAACGATCGCCCATGAACTAATTCACACAATGCGTAGAAAAGATAGTGAAAATGGTTTCATGGGACTTAAAATTGATATGTCTAAAGCATTCGATAGAGTCGAATGGAAATTTCTCATTGCCATAATGACTAAAATGGGTTTTTCTGATTTTTGGTGCAATTTAGTTTTTCAGTGCATTTCAACGACATCTCTGTCGATTTTACTAAATGGTTCTCCAACCCCTTTCTTTAAACCTTCTCGAGGATTAAGACAGGGAGATCCAATATCTCCCTATCTTTTCTTGTTCTGTATTGAAGCCTTATCTAGAACTATTATCAATGCTGAAAGTCAGGGGCTAATAAAAGGTATAAAAATTTGTAAAAACGCTCCTTCTGTGAGCCATCTCTTGTTTGCAGATGACTGTCTAGTCTTTTGCGAAGCAAATACTTCTTCTAGTACTAACTTGGTCAAACTTTTTAATGAGTTTGGAGAAGCTTCCGGGCAATTGATTAATCTTAATAAATCGGGGGTCTTCTTCAGTCCAAAAACCAACCCAAATATAAAAAATGTTGTTAAACATATTTTGGGTGTCAAAGCTATCCCTTTGGACGATAGGTACTTGGGAGCTCCTCTTTTTACTAACAAATCTAAGATCAAGAGCTTTGAACCTCTGGTTGAAAAAATGCTTCATAGGCTTGTTGGTTGGAACGGAATAGACCTAACAACAGCAGGTAAATCGGTAATGATAAAAAATGTTACGTCCTCCTTAAGTGTTTATCAAATGAACTGTTTTAGGATACCTAAGAAAATATGTAAGAACCTAACAAAACTTCAGAGAAATTATTGGTGGGGAAAAGATGTTAATGGTAAAAATGAACAAGGGAAAAAGGGGGTTTATTTGAAAGCCTGGCAATCCTTTTGTAAACCCATTTCTAAAGGAGGGTTAGGCTTCCAAAATATAGAAAATTTTAATCTAGCTATGTTGGCAAAAATGGGTTGGAGGCTAAATGAAAACCCAGATTCTCTAAGTGCTAAAATCTTAAAAGCTAAATATTTTCCAAACACAGATATATTACATATGAAATCAAAGCCAAACCATAGAGATAGTTGGGTTTGGAAGGGCATTCTTGCTGGTGTTGAACAACTTCAGAAACATTGTATATGGAAAATAGGAAGAGGAGACTTAGTAAATGTTTGGACTGATTACTGGATCCCAGAAATCATTCCCCCTATTCAAAAACCTGACAGGGGAGCAGAAAACATAACACAGGTGAGTAATCTTTTTACTGATGATAGAAAATGGGATATAAACAAATTGAGAATTTGTTTTAACCAAAACACAATCGATCATATTCTGAAAATAAGCATTCCAACAAGTATTAGGGAAGATACACCCAATGGTCTCTAAACGCCAAAGGTAAATTCATTGTTAACTCTTTATACAACCAAATTAATAATTCTCCCAAAATAGTAAATTGATAACGGAGACTGGAACCTAATTTGGAAGATGAAAGTCCCTCCTTTTGGTTGCGATTAAATCTTTTATATGGAAAGCGGCACATGCTATTCTCCCAAATAGTATGAGGATGGTCAAATGCAGTCTTACCATACATAAATACCGTGTACTCTTTGTGATAGCGGCGAGGAATCCTTGACTCATTTATTCATGAACTACAAGTAATTTTGTAAAACAGGTTTGGTTACACTTAAATTTCAATATGGATTATGTAGTGGAGAATAATATTACCTTTCATGATTGGCTTAACTCTTGGTTCTTTTGATAACACTAACGAAATGGTTACATGATGAGGTGGGCCTTTGGCGCTTAGGCTGAGTTTTGTAGTATTATAACTTGGCACATTTGGAAAGCCGATCTTATGCGATTGGGTCTTTAGAAAGGAAAAAATATGATGAATAGTGCGGTTCTCTACGGCTAACACTATAGTTCAATTCATAAATAGTGTTGCTACCATCAATGATCCAAGATACTCTTTATTTCAAACCTTGTATTATAATCCAATGCATGACGAATGCCTTGATATATGCACTTTGGAGAACAGAACTGTGGAAGGAAAAATGTGTTACAACATAAATATTTCTCTATCCATGATGGACCCTATTTCTTCTTCTGGCATTGGCTTAACTTTAACTGACTTTGCAGGGTACACCATCGAAGCTAGAGGAAGTACATGCTTTTGCTCCAATAGAGAAGAATTAGAAAAGAAAGGCGCGGAAATTGCTTTCCGGTGGGCAACACAATGGAGTGGACATGAAGTTTCTTTTCAAAGCGATTCAATGCCTACTCTGATGCTGCTTAAAGGAATGTATACCCAAGCAAGAAAGAAGAGATACTCTATTAGTAATGATTTCCACAGTCCCAATCATGAAGTAGTGAACTTTAAAATATCAGAACTTATCTTTTGTAATAGATTAAATGTAATATGGGCAGCTCACACTGCAACTTTTTGTAACGTCTACAATCTCCAACACAGATGGATAGGAAATGAGCTAGGAGGCTTGATTACCTCTTTTAATTATCAGTTTTTCAATGAACCTGTTCCTTGGTCGAATTCCAATTCGATCTTGGCAAACGAACTTGATTTGTAATGCTAGAGGGTTTCTTCCTCTTTTTATGAAAAAAAAAAAAAATCTTCACGACCTAAACAATTACACTTTAAGCCACGATCTGTATGGTGATTAATAATCTATTACCAATTATCACACTTTATTTCTTTAATTTGATGGGGCACATCAAGACCAATTATCTCAGTAAGAATTTCCAATTGAAATTCATAATAATCAGTCAAACTCTGGCGAAATGGAATAAGGAAATTTATTACCACTTTACAACTATGATCAAGAAATCGACAGCCAAGATAAAACTTGCTCAAAGATCGGGTGTGCTACCCAATTTGGCAACGAAGTGGCATTTTGGTTGGCTCAGGAAAGGAAGCTAAGAATCAATCATACAGAGATGCGATAATGTCACGCAGCATACTGGTAACAATGATCCAGAATTCAATGGCCCTCAATACAACATTTTTCCACACCAAAGCAACCATCTAGAGGGCCTGTAACAATATACAACAATTTCAAGACCCACAAAACAACCGGTGTTTAAGCACTGCTCGGTCGAACTCGCATGCGTTGCTATCTCAAGCATGTTTGTCAATATTAGTGATCAAAACTATATGTCTTGATTTCTAGTTTACTTATGACTAAGTCTAGGATAGTTAAGTGTAGTTGAGCTCCAGACTCCATGGCGATCATCTTACGAAGACGAATAACTACTCGAGGAACAAGTGGAACTTCATCCGACAAAAAGGTATGTGGAGACTTGAACTTATCTGTCACTCAAAAGTCTATTTTATCTCCTACTTCGAACCGAGTTTATTCGCCTATCTTTTTCTCGAAATATGTGTTGGTGAGCTTTCACTTTAACCATTTTCATCTTTACCCGTGACGAAAGTCATGATGACGTTTCAATCTTGAAAATAGCTTTGATGACGATAGTCGTGAATAACGATTGTTATAACATTATAGAAGAATGTTTCAATGATTGAAATGTAGAGTTGAGATTACCAACTATGGATATAAGAATATATAGTGTGTTCGCACATTAGTGTATAAATCCATGTGCCGGAAACCAAGTGCGTGCATATGTGTGCATGCGGTATTGGTGAAGGTGACAGGATGGGTACGCGTACTGGCGGAACTTTTCCTCCCGGAAAATTTTGCTGAGTTTGGAGTTTACGAACTCATAAACCAGTCATCTTAGGTACGCATACTGGGGAACTTTTCTACCCGAAAATTCTCATTGAGTTTGGAAACCAAAGCCAACTCAAATCCGGTAGCTAAGGTACGCATACCCGTACGCGTACCCAAGCTGGTTATTTCTCAAATCGGTAGTTCATGAGCTTAAAACAATAAATTATAAGGAATGCAATCTTTGCAAACCGTGGCTATATTGTTCATGAATTGATTCAAGTGGATCAAACCGATTGTGCTTCAATTGTGTCTATGAATAAAGACCTAAGAAATTGAACAACTCTTGAACTAGTTCTTATGAGTCATTTGAACTAGTTATGAGAAAGATGAATACGGTTAATATGAAAATGCTCATATGGCTAACCATTGGTTAACTATTTGTGAACCAACTAAGTGTACACGTTTAGGTACGGTTACTCAAACCTAAATGAATACATTTAATTTGTGTGTGACAAGCTAAGTTTCGATCTAACGTTTGAAAGATATTAGCTTGAATCAAGTTTTTCATCTAACGGTGAATATTGAATACTTTGTTAAGGTAACTTAGATTGCAAACCCTGATTTGAAAACTATATACAAGGGGAACTCTAGCAATTGGAAAAACTAATCCCCACACCTCTTGTGTGATACTAGTTGGTTTTGCTAGAGTCGATTCTCCTTTAACCTTAGGTTTCTTCTCGAGACCTTGTAGGTTAACGACTGAAAGACTTCATTAAGATTATGAAGCCATACGAAACTACTTCTCTTGTAGTTGAGTGATCTAATCTTGCCATTTTCTATCATACGAGTTCAATTGAATAATTTACTTGAGATTATATCTCCGATAGGGCAAGATAAAAAGAAATCACAAACATCTTCGTCTCATCGTTTGTGATTCCACAATATCTAGTTTCGCTACCATACGATTAAGATTATTATGAGGTGATTGATAATACTAGGATGTTGTTCGGGAATATAAGTCCGGGTTATCAATTAGTTCATGTTCACATTGATTTATCAAAAGACGGAACAAAAACTCATAGGTTTATCTGTGGGATACAGATTTATCTATTATCGTAGACTTTTCTGTGTGATACAGATTTGTTTATTGAAGTGTTCGAATTTGGGTCGTAGCAACTCTTAGTTGTGGGTGAGATCAGCTAAGGGAATCAAGTGCGTAGTATCCTGCTTGGATCAGAGACGTAAGGAGCGCAACTGTACCTTGAATCAGTGTGAGATTGATTAGGGTTCAACTACATTCCAGACCGAAGTTAGTTTGTAGTAGGATAGTGTCTGTAGCGGCTTAATACAGTGTGGTGTTCAATCTGGACTAGGTCCCAGGGGTTTTCAGCATTTGCGGTTTCCTCGTTAACAAAATTTCTGGTGTCTTCTATTAATCCGCATTATATTTCGTTATATAATTGAAATATCACAGGTTGTGCGTTAAGATCAATCAATTAGAATATCCAACCTTTGGTTGTTGATTTACATTGATTGACACTTGGATATTGGTGTTTGGTACCATCCAAGTTTATCTCTCTAGTATTTGATAAAGACTCGCAGATTTCCATTTGCTTGAGTAAAGATCAAATCGAGAGATAGAGATATTAACTCCTTGATATACTTTTTATTAAGATTGAGTCTGACTGTCTAGTTGATTCTCTTAAAATTATATTAGAGTTAGTCCATACAGATTGTTAATAGAAATATTGGGTGAGGTTGATGTACCCCCGCTTTTTCAACCGGGTTAATAAGACGGAGGACGTAGTTCAACTCATTCTACACGGCCCCACCTACACTGATAGATGAAGATCTTATTTCAAGTATCAATTCAAGATTAACTCCCAAACAGTCATACATACTCACTAAGGAGGTAACTGCACCAGAAATTAAACAAGCACTCTTCTCCATTAATTCTGAAAGTATGCTCCTGGTCCAGATGGCTATACAAGTAAGTTTTTCAAAGTTTTATGGGAAACAACCAACTCCCAATTGATAGTTATGGTTCAAAGATTTTTCAATGATCTTAATATGCATCCACTCATGAATGACACAAACCTAACGCTGATACCTAAAGTGGATCATCCATCAAAGCCTTCACAATTCATACCCATATGGCTACATAACGTCACATATAAAATCATAGCAAAGATACTAGTTAATCGAATTATACCTCTACTCCCTTTCTTAATAATCCCATATCAAAGTGCCTTAATTTGTACCACAAAGTTCAACCCATGATAACATAGCGATTGCTGAAGAGATATTCCACCATATCAAAACCTTAAACCTTACCAATGATCCAAAAATAGCTCTCAAACTGGATATAAAGAAAGCATACAACAACTTAGATTGGGGATTCATCAAAACTGCATTCACTAGGCTTGGATTTTCATCAACCTTTGTAGATTACTTTATGTTATGTGTCACATCTGTTACATATTCGATCAACATAAATGGTACACCTCATGGGTACATCAAACCAACAAGAGGAATTAGACAATGAGACCCGCTTTCATACTATATTTTCATAATATGTGCATAAGTTCTATCTACAAATCTTGGAAACCTTCACAACCAACAGCTAGTTCGAGGACTCATCATTAAAAAAAAAAAAAAAAAAAAAAAAAAAAAAAAAAAAAAAAAAAAACATTATTCATTTAATGTATGCTGACGACCTCCTAATAACCTTCAAAACTTCCAACCAGTGTGACCTTCAACTCAAGAACCTACTTCATTCTTATGGTATTTTGGAGGGCCAGGTAATTAATAATTCCAAATCTATAATTATCCATCATCCGAGATTGGACCCGAACAAGGTGAGTAATCTTCAATAATTCTTCGATATTCTGGCCACATCAAATCCCGGCCCCTATCTATCTAGGGGTCCAAGAAAGGAAGAGCGTCTAATCACACCTTTGCACCTCTCCTTCAAAGACTAGCATGAAAAGCAAAAGGATGACAAAATGTTTAACTCAAGAGGGAGAAAGGATGCTCATTAAAACCTCTCTAACCCCCACCTCGAACCACATTATGCAAACGCAAAATCTACCCATCAATGTACACAAACAAGATCGTATATATCACCAGAAATTTTGTCAACTAAGTCAATTAGTCAATCTGTTAGCCTAATCAACTGTCGTTAGAGTAGGTCAATATCACTCCCTTACAGAATTCTGATGACGATCTCTTTCTGCTAAATTGGATGCTTACTCCTTCTGTGAATTAAATCTCAGTTTCCCTCCATTTCATCTTCAATTATCTTAAAATAACAACATCAATGCGAAAATATACACCAAATATAGTCCAATCGAACTACTATAAGCCCTAATTTTAGTCCCCAATCTCGCTTACTAATCTTCCCCAATTCTCTGTCCAAAAAACCATCGACCTACCTCACGCAAGTAAAGAGAAATTATTTGTCAGAAGCATTATACACTCTCATTCCATCTTCAGATAATTAACCAAATTGAGCTGGTGGTGGTAAGGGTACCATTTCTGATTTTTCCTTCATCGTTGCCACTACCGTCGACTCCACTACCAGTATCTCATCATCATATCCGCCATCAGGGCCGTTCCTGGGAAAAAATTTCCCCGAAGTGAATGTAATTTTTTTTCCCCCTGTACAAGGATCATGATATTGTCTTGGATTGGGTTTAGGATGTCACTAATATACGATGCAGCCGAAGGGCGCGACGAATTATTTTTCGAACGAATAACATTTCTGATTTTACAAATAGAATACTAGTACATAACCAGAGAACTAAAAGTTAAAATGAAAAAGTTCAGTAACAAAAAATGGCCATGAAAAAAAATTATAGTTTCCGGAAGGAAAGTAAGTGATAATTAAAGTAGTAAGAAAACACTAATTTTCTTTTAAATAAAAATAAAAATCTACATTAAATTTCTAAGTGATGGTGGGTATTAGTAAACGGGCATATCATGATCTGTGGAGGGAAGAAAAAAGAGGAGGAGGGAGTCGAGGGACTGGAGAAACGAGGGAAAGAGATAGAAAAAAGAAAAAATTATATCAAAGTTAAACTATTTACATAAGTTGTTTACAGCCCTTCAAAGTTGTATTAATGATAACCATTCCATCTTTTTTTTTTCTTTTAATGAGAACCCCCATCAGAACTGGGCTTTTGTTGCCCCTGGGCTGCTGTTGCCTACAAGTGGGGCTTGCTCTGCTTGGCTATCAGGCCCGGCCCTGGCCGCCAACATCTCAATTCGAGTGTAATATCAAAATGATTAAAAAGATCTTATACCAGGTAACAAACACTTAATTTGTTATAAAGAAATTCCATTATCGATGAGGGATGTCACAAACACATCCAGAGATGTTCATGGAGTTTATGTCTTTGATGAAGTTAGCGATTAATGACGAAGTTAGAGCCTTTCATTTTGGATGCCAATCTCACCTTACACGTGAAAGTGAAACTTTGTTACTGGTTTATTTAAATTCTTCGTTTTGACCTTAACAGACTCTGACGGAAGTTGATCAGGCTAATTGATTGACCGATTAACTTAGTTTACTAACGGGTCAACGACCCAAATACTAAAATGGACAAACTTAGGACCCAAACACAAAGACATACCAAAATCTACGACCCAAACACTAATTTACTCTAAGGAAAAGCAATGATCATAACATGGCTCTTCTAATGAAAAAAATTTGGAGCTTGCATGAACAACCCAACTCTATTTGTGGAAGTATTTTCACTGAAAATATCTTGATCATTAACCAATTCTACAAGGCATTGATACCATACCATCTTTCTCTAACGCTCAATGGAGACAATTGGCATCAATTGTTCCTACCATGAAACAATAGATATTTCATCATATAGGGAATGAGTTATCAACCCCAATGGAAGCCAACTGAATTCCAAACTCCCCAAACCTAGATCCAACACAATTTCATCCTATCTGCATGATAGATGATATCATTGACCCGATCTCTCATAAATGGATCCAGGAAAATTAAACATCCTTCTCAATCTAATAGACCAAGTACCTCCCCCAGGATAGTCCCAGAGACAAAATTATCTGGCCACACTCAAATATTGAAAGTACACTACTTTATCGGGATTCAATGTCTAACCCATGGTCAATCTACTCCTCTCTCACCTACCTAATTCATGTGGACTTTACCATGTCCTCCAAAAATTCAGCTTTTCCTGTGGAAAGCAATCAATGAAGGTCTACCAACCTTCTCTCTCCTACATCACATCCATCTGACCAACTCTGACATTTGCCCCAATGCAACACTAATCTAGAATCAGCGACTCACCTACTAATTCACCGCCCAATTGCGACTATATCTAGGAACACCTTGCTCAATCAGCTCTCGACCACCCAAACTCCAACTATACCCCCACATTTGCGTTAACGCCTCAGACAACTATTTCCCAACTCCCGCAATAATCAACACCAATATTTGTCATCTCCTCCTTCTGTTTTCTACTCTTGATCTTATGGTTGGATAGTAATGAACTAATATTCCCCCAAAAGCAAATAACTTGAGAAGAAGAGTTATGGCTCAAAACAAAACAACAAGAATTCTCCACAACACAGGAATCCTTATCACCGGTGCTACTGATGTAGATTTTATATGATCAAATTAACGATTAAATAAAACCTAGTTATATCCGCAAGCGCACGGGTCAATTGTAGTATCGATAGCAAATGCGGGTCGTTCCCACGAGAAGTGTGAAATACTCTACCAACTAATATCAAAAATTAACCAACGAGATGATGTTTGAACGATTTTCAGAAATTTGAAACAAAAACAAGATAAAAATAATTCTAACAATAAACAAAATGAGAATGGGTTGCTGATAGACACATTTTTGTGTCTAATTTGTCTCGATTCTTTATATTGATAGTGCTCATTTTTGTACTTATTATGGTGTTTTATGTGTGTGTAGGTATTTTTGGCCAATAAACATTTTTGGAAAAATCGGCTTACAAAAGTTGCACCAAAATGAGAATGGGTCACGAGGACACCTACTATTCTTTACTCTCACTATGGATAAGGGGTAGGTACCCAAATTACTAAGGGGCATCCCCAGGACACCCCCAAAGCAGCTACTATTTGCACCCCACCAGAGGATAAGGGGCACACCATCTTCAACAATTCAAATATCAAAAATGGCGGGAAAATATTTGCAGCACAGGGTTCAAATTTTTGGGAGGATTTAAAGAGATTAAATCTCGGAATTTTGGTGGGCTGGACTTCTTATATCATAACAGGGTTGGTACTATTGATTAGATCGAAGGAAATGTGCTGGAACTCGGGCTGGAGCAAAAACAGGGCAGTGAGCTTACGGGTTTGTTTTGAATCCAAATATGGAAGTTACGTGTGGAGATAAGGCTAGGATATATTCGTGAGATTCGTTTCTATCCTGGGAAGAGTTTGGATCGAGTCAGGGACACGTGAAGAAGAACATAAGAGGAAATAAATCCCGTGGATTGTGGGGGAAGAAATAATATATTCCCGGGAAGATTTGATCGAGAAAAAGGGAGCTGTTGGGTATAAAAACAGTTGCTGGGACTCAGAACCGGTGTCGAGAGTTTGGGGTCGAGACGGAGACTGCAGAGGTGAAAAACAAGAATTGCAGAGAAGTAAGGTGCTGCTGCTGAAGAAGAACGTGAAGAACATTGGACCATCAAAGACAGTCGCAATTCATTTGCATCAATAAACTATCGTTGTTCAACAGTCTTATAAATTGTAACAATAATTTCTCAGAAGCGTCTAAAAACCGCTTGAATATCTGTATTATATTTTCACCAATAAAACACCTTTTGAGCCATGTTTCTATCTTTTGGGTATGTTTTCGACATGAGGAGCTAAACCCCAATACTGGGATGACGGAGGAAGCCATTCTTCATGCGTGTGGTAATTCTATTATTTCTTTTATGACTTATTGCATTGATTTTTAATTGATATATGATTTTTATTGAGTGATTGTGGTTTCAATTGATGGGTCATGCTTTCTTAAATGTTTTGATGTCTCATGCTTTAGATATACAATTACTACTATCAAAATCTACTTTCGGCAATGAATTAGAGTCAATAAATTTGAGCTATAAATGTCTAGAACTATTAGTTGAACCACATGAATGTAAGAATTGGTGGAATCCTGAGTCTCAGTAATCTTTCGATATTTGTGACAAACTTGTGTATATATTTTAGTTTTAAGTCTGAAATCAAATCTTTACAAGTCTGAGTGAACGACATTCTTACTACCACTTTCTACAACTTTCAAAATCACACCAGTTGCTAGGGTCTTTGGTTTCCACCAATTAACTATGCAAACTCTACTAATTTTTAAAAATATATTCCATGCATTATCAAATATTGTTTCTCCGCTATAGTTTCCTTTGCTTCATGGGTAGTGATTCTAAAGCATTACCTATCAATCCTTGCATACCACGTCTAGGGATTTAACCGAAGCACGAAATATCAATTCAAAGCATAAATAATCAAGAAAATCACATAAACGATTAAATACCAAGCTATATGAAGAAGAACTATTAATCAATCAAATCATTATTAAGCATATCAATGTAGAGTTTACACAATAAAATTGATTTCTACCTAAACCCTAACATGGCTCTAGCTAGACATGGCTTTCTCAAAAGCCATAAACATATCAAAATTAAACTCTAGCTAATGAAAAATGAAGAATCAAAAACAAAACTTCAAAACCCTTCTCTCCTCATGACCGTGGGTGGGCTCCCCCTCTCAAATAGTCACCCCCCTTCTTATACACCTTCCTTTTCTTTTATATTTCATTAATCAAAGTATGAAAATAAATTATTCAATGAAATATCTTGCATGCAAGTTGATGTCGTCATCAGTATCTTTCCCCAAATAGTATTGCCACCTCGTTCTTCCAATGAAATAATAAACTCCCCTTATTTCCAAAATCTCCCAAATGAAGAAAGAGTTATTTTATTTCCAAAATAGTCACGTGTAAATATTCCTCAATTAATTCTTCACATGACAAATAAATTATCTTTCTCGGTGGAATATATTTGTAATAAAGTAAGAAAGATAAAATAGTTCCCATTTTCAGTTTCCATGTGCCAACCCCACTTTGATTTCAATTCCTTTGCTGCGTTTTTGCCTCGCCTATGAAACAATTCTATGTTGCTGATATATATGGAGATACCAGGACAGCTACATTTTATCATTTTCACCATCATGGTTGCTGATATATGGAAATACCAGGCCAACCCATTTCATCATTGTGGTTGCTGATATATGGAAATACCAGGCCAACGTGGCTGCTGATATATAGAAATACCAGGCCAGCGTAATAAGTGCTGCTGATATATAGAAATACCAGGCCAGCGTAATAAGTGTTGCTGATATATAGAAATACCAGGCCAGCATAATAAGTGCTGCTGATATATAAAAAATACCAGGCCAACATATTTGATCATTGTGGTTGCTGATACATGGAAATACCAGGCCAACCACATTTCACCATCATGGTTGCTAATATATGGAAGTACCAGGCCAACCACATTTTGCCATTTTTGTCGCAAACACCATTAAGTCTCACATTTTGTTGTTTATTCGCTGGATGATCGAATTCACTTGTACTTTCTACAAAAGCACTAAAATAGTATTAGTAACTAAAATATTGTATCATAGCTAATATAAATATGGGTATAAAATGTAGCATTTACATGCTTATCAGCTACCAGGAGATTCATCGATATATAACTACTCAAGAAACACCAAATGAATCTCGACAATCTCGGTAGGATGGTCTACCTCAAGTATTAAATATATTAAGATCAACACAGATGAGGCAGTCAAGGGTCACCCGGGTTTTGCAGGTGCAGGTTCATATGCAAGGACTCTGATGCACGAACTGTAATGGATTTAACTCAACCTTTAAGAATTACGACTGCCTTAACTACAAAAACTTGGGCTCTACTTTTGGCATCAAGAACAACAACATAAAGATGGCCAAAAGTTCTCTTCGAGACGGATTCAGAGAACCTTCTGCACTTCATCACATCTCCTACTCTACCCCTTGGCACATCTCAGGGATGATTGAGGAAATAAAGAATAGAATATTATAAATCCCGCAAGGTGCTATCAAACACAACTACAGAGAAGGAAATTAAGCAGCAGAGGGCTTGGCTATCATGCAGTAGATGGAAGTCAAATGTGAAACTTTTCAACCAAAGTTTGGGACCAAGAAATCACGTTTTTTATTACTCAAATTGTTTTCCATAACTCTGTGGGTACCACGTACCCACATCTTTTAACTTAATTTTCTTTAATAAAATGCATGCTTAAAAAAAATATAAAAAAATAAAAAAATATTTGAAATAATCTAACTTAAATGAATCGTATCTAACTAGTATAGTTAAACTCAGATATACGGATAAAAGGAACCATATCTAATAGTATATTTTACTAGGGTATGACTCGTGTCGTAGTTTTGACTAGCTGTTAAAATTAAGGTTATTTAGCGCTTGCTACCTAGCAAATGTCTGACACCTAGCTTTGGTACCTAACATTTTAAGTATTAAGGGTTGGTACGGCGCACTAAATTTCTCGGGCGCACGATATGAGAAATATGTGGACTACTAAAGGGATGTTACAATATGTCTTATGGCTAGAATAAGCAACATAGAGAGGGGAAGTTCGATTAAGTTTTATTAGACCGAGATGGGTGATTTATCGTGATATTTTTTGTTCTCCATTAAACCAATTGTTTTTGCCACTATGGATTGTTCTTCTCGTTAGTATGACTTTAACTAACAAATCGTTACCTTTTCCAAGAAACTTAAATATGTTTATCATAAATTATTTCACTTTTCGATAAAAAAATTTATGAACATGTTCAAGCTTGTTAAATCCTCTAAAGGATACAAATGTGTGAAAGGCTACTTTTATGTTGGGGTCTGACCCAATTTACATTTTTCAAGAAACGGTGACCGTGGAACCACTTTGCTTGTATATTTCTTTTTGGTTTCGAAAAGATGGTTTCTTATAATTTTCAAGGTGTATAGATAAATAATTGTTTATATTTGTTTACGATCAGACTTTTGTTCCTTTTCAATAATTTCTTAGCATATATTTTGGGGACCAACTTGCGTGTCGAGGGTTAATGTTTACAGAACTTATGTAAACATATATAAATTGATGATAGAATCTATGTGACTTTCACACATGAGTTTATCAATATCTCTTCATGATCCTTTGACAAAGCCTACCTAAAAAAGCTAGAACTTAATCCCGCTAGATCACTTAATCCCTCTATATCAAAAAGTTACACAAATCATAATAGAACACCACAATATGAGACCGAAACTAGGGTTAGTGAACACCTAAATAACATTACCGAAATAAAAGCATAAAAGATATTCATTCACAACAAGCTATGCAATCAAAACAACCATCAAAAAGAATGATACAAAAGATTTGCATAAACGATTAATCATTTGTATCATTAATAGTTTTTTAATAGACTTTACACAAATATTGAAATAAATCAATGATTGATTAGTCTATTATTATAAGAACTGAATCTTATATATGTTTTGCATGCCTTTTCAGTGATATCCTTCGATTGGTTTCAATTATGTCGATTTTTGTTGTTGTAATCCAACATCTTCATATGACAGACATCAAAATTATTTCATGTGGTTGACCACTGGAGATGCTTCAACTTTTGTTCATAACAAAAGATTTCATGTTTTGCATCAACAATTAAATCCTTGAGTAATTCTCTCCTTCCAATATAAGTTCTAAAATTCCTTCGAACAAACTGGTTGCATTAACCTTTGAGGAAGAGGATTCAATGGGTCAAAAGATAATATTCAGAAAGAAAAAAAAAAGTTTGAATCTCCCTTTATCAGTGGAAGTTGAGAACGGGAATTTTCTCGACCTCTTCAACGCAGTACTCACAAACAACTTCACCATTGTTGATAAAAAAATAAATAGTACGAAGTTCTCTAGATAAAGGTTGAAATCTACATGTGTTAATCATAACAAAAATCTCTTTTCTTAAATCTTCCATATATTCCTCCTTCTTACAAAAAGACATTGTAAACAATATTTTTTGTTATTCAAAAGGTTTCTATTAATACTTATACTTAGAGATTGTATTGTGAAATATAAAACTGAACATGATAAAATATATAACTTTCGAGGGGTCTAATTAAGGAAGTTTATGAAATTTCGAAAGTATTCCCAAAACCGGAGTTAGTGCAAGAAAAATGAAATAATAACCGAAACTTATATATTATTCACATATGTTCCATTTTTTATATTTTTATTTTAAGAAAATATTCTCAGTCTCAATCAGTTATTTCTGAATGATTTTCTTTTTCGTTTTTTATCTAAAAGACATGGTACTAGAGAGTAATAACTAAACTGTTTTGTGAAGGGATAGGTCCGAGAGGAGAGAATATATAGTTTAGGGATTCCCTTTTGTTTGAGATTTAGGATTTTTTCTAAGCCATCGGATTTTATCATTATTTATCAGACTTTGAGATCTGTCGTTTATATTAGAGTTAGTTGTAATCGTCGATTGATTTCTGCTATTTTGTTTAATGACTGATTTGTACTGCATGGTTGACCGTAAATGAAAGGGGCGCACAACTTTGTAACTTTGAGATTTTCCCATTAAAATTAGGGTGATCGTTTATGGTTTTCTTATATTTTGTTTGACGATTAATTTTATTGTATTGTTAATACGAAAATCTTCCTTTCGATTTTGTATTGTATCACTAGGTCATTTCGATTACCAAGTTTCATATATGTACCTCCTTTAAACATATGTAATAAACATATATTCCTAGGATGAAATCATACATATATCCAATATACAATCAAGTAACGAGTTACATAAATTATGGCGATGTCAGGTTTATGAAGTTCAAAAGATAAATGTTATACTGCGTAACCAAATATTATTCCATGACACTTTGATCATAATAAAATGACCAATACTAGAGAATTAAATATAATCTCGCATGTTATGTTTTCTATCTTAAACGACTTGAAAGAAACCATATGAATGGAAACAAGTCAAGTCAGTATCACAATACCTCAAGTGGAAGGTTGATGTCTTCGTTGTAGTTGATACGTCTTCACGATCTTCAGGACTTCAGAGTAATACTTGTATGTCTCAACATTCTTAGACTTTGTAGTGTAACATAAACGAAGTTGACTCCAGTACATTTAATCAAGCGACTCTAATTAAGTTTTAATACTAAAATACGACAACCAACCTTGACATACCAACGCTTGTTGCGTTCAACCGAGCAATGCTCTAACAATACAAAATGGGTAGAAAGAGAAAAAAATTTATATAGAGAAGCACAACATATCTAAAACAATGAGTGATATTTTTGTTAAACTTAGAAGCAATGGTTTTCAAAAACATACCTATGCTATGAGTGAAAATAAAAAACACTTGATCTTTTTAGCAAATGGGTTAAGTACTTCAATATGATACCTTTGCTTTTGATACTAACAAATCCTTAAGAGTAGCAATGACATTTCCTCCATTTTTTTCCTCCATAAATGATTTTTGAATTAATCATATCATGAAGAAAAATTATTCCAACATCTTAATTGAAATCTATCCAAATTCAAAATGGTAACAAATTAAACAGGTAGAAGTACTTAATTACTACTCCAATAAAAAGAGCGTATGTACTTTTACACATCAATTACCTTTCATGAGCCCAGATTATAGACTCCATAGAAGCCCAACATTTCAATTTTGCTCCACTGAAAAATTTGAAAGCCCAAATTAACCCTTAATGCATACAATACTCATATCAAACCCAGATATACATAGTTTGTTTTTGCAATTATTAAATCAAATATACATGAGAAATCTAATTTTAGTACATACCTAGTTTATATATAATTGAGATTTATGTATATTTGTGTGTTTGTAATTGAGTTCCTTCGAAGTGCTTTTTCCCCCTCTTTGAATGACAATTATTTGGGAAACAATGATTCCTACTAATGTAGGGAGAGAGAGTGAAACAACCCCAATATGCAAATCACATCTTTTTGAGTTACTCACGCGCGTCGTATAAGGGCTTAGAAGGTGAGGTCATTCTCGACCACTATTTTTATCCTACACTTGTAGAGGAATGGGAGCTCTCATTAACTGGAGAAAGCCTATTCATAACCATCAGATCAGGAAAAATGCAATGCTTTTGTCTAAAATGAATGTTTTTTTAATTGATAAATTATAAATACAGATAAACTTCAATATTAAATTGTGTAAATATCATTGAAGACAATCTAAACACCTTACAACAAAAGGTCTTTCGGGTGTACTTAGGTTCTTAGATTTTTTGATGAAGGAACCCGGTAAATTCATGATTATACACATCAAAAATTGCCTTGCAACTCAATTTTATTGATATCATACAACCCTACTTACTCCATAGGCCATCACATGGTTTTTACACGCGCACGAGTGACGAGTCACAAATTCAAAAATCGATTTGAATTGTAAGTGTAAAGTGTTCTATGAATCTCAAAAGTCAATCCCAATTCCAATTGTAATTGTAAAGTGTCCTATGAATCGCAAAAGTCAATCCCAATTCCAATCCCAATCCAGAGACCGAGTCAACGATTCTTTGACTCAATGCAAAAATTTTTTTTTTTAAGGAAAAGCATAAAAATGAAGTAAGTAATTCGACCCTAAGAACTCTTGTGCACATGCTAGGACTCCGACCAATTTTTTGTGCTCCTGATTTACTATTAAGTACTTCCTATGCATTTTCTTTTTTCTCTTTGAATGACAAGTACTAGGGAGGCGATGATTCCCTACTGATACGGTTTTTTTCCATCGATTCCCACTGAAAGATATTAGTAGGGAGAGAGAGTGAAAAAACCCTAATACGCAACTCACTTTTTTTTTTTTTTTTAAATTACTCACGCGCGTTGTATAAGGGCTTAAAAGGTGAGCTCATTCTCGACCACTATCTTATCCTACACTTTTAGAGGAATGAGAGCTATTGGTAACTAGAGGAAGACTACTTATAACCATAGGACCAGGAAAAACACAATGCTTTTTCTAAGAAGAATGTTTTTTAATTGATAAATTTTATAAATTTAGATAAACTTCGATCTTAAATTGTGTAAATATCACTAACGACAATCTAAACACCTTACAACAAAAGGTCTTTTGGGTGTACTTTAAGTTCTTAGATTTTTCGATGATGGAACCCGATAATTTCATGATTAAACACATCAATAATAACCTTGCAACTCAATTTTATTGATATAATACATTCCTACTCACTCCATAGGCTATCGCATGGTTTTTACACGTGCACGAGTGACGAGTCACAAATTAAAAAATCAATTTGAATTGTAAGTACGAAGCGGCCTAAGAATCGCAAAACTCAATCCCGATCCCGAATCAACGGTTCCTTGACTCTACTGCGACCTCATACACACATGCTCGAAATCTGGCTAATGTTTTATGCTCATTTTTTTTAATATAAAGTTTTATCTTTATGCTATTATACTTACATAACAAAATATCATTGCGCACATCTACTAATTAAGACTACTTATAATCCTTCATGAATCTTCGATTCACGAACCAATATACGTGTCGTTGTAAAAATGAAAAACGAGTTATGATACAATTCACGACTTTTAATCTTGGTCCATTGAGCCTATTCCCCATGATTGCTAATGTGGGACCAACATACAATCCAACGGTCAGAATTATTTTGTTTTAATGGATTGGCACTCCCGCTATTAGCGCTAGCCACCTTTAGCAATCGTGCCATTCCTATCGGCCTTCCTATACGTATTCTCATTCAACAATTCTAGACCAACCAAAAAAACCACCACCATGAAAAGTCTCCAAGGGGATTCAATGATCCTCTGTTAATCCTCTAGCATTTGGATATGTGTTGATTCCCTGTTCTCCATACCAAAACTGTTTGCGGATTTTTTTTTGGGTGGATTAGTCATTTTGGATTCTCATTTCTCCCACCAAGAATCTCTAACATGCGCTTGTAGTATAGGATACCCAAAAACGATTCAAACTGGGGTGTTTTGGTAAATTCTTCTTCCTTTCTTCCATTTCTATTTTCTGGTATTATCTCCGCCTTTATTCTCTCTTTCTAATTTCTTCTTCATTTTCTCGATTCCATTAACACACAGAAAAGAAAAAGAAGAAAACGGATCTTAAACGGATATTTTCTCGGGTTTATAATCATGGCTACTCCACCTGCAAGGGCTAGAGCTGATTATGATTACCTCATAAAACTTCTCCTCATCGGTGATAGCGGTAAGAAATCACAAATTTCTTGTAATTTTTTTTTTGAAAATTTTGTCAAATTTGTTGGTGGAATTTGTCTATGAGGGATCTAATTTGGTGATCTGTTTTTGGTCGAAGATTTTATGATTTTGAACTAATTATTCATTTGAAGTTTGACAAGGATCTGTATATAATGGATCTGTACTGAAATTTTTCTGAGTCAAATTTGGTTATATACATTTAAGCCAAGGATTAGATGTGGAAACAGAAGAGAAGGAAAATTTTAAGGTGGAAGCATTTATTTGAAATGGGAGATATAATAATTAAGGAACAAAATATGAAATTGAAATGGAAATGCTAATTTCACAAAACTAGGATGAGTCTTTTGGTTGTAGTTTAAGACATTATTCAGTTTAGTCTTCAGTTAGTTTGTAGAGACTGCATTGGGTAATGATCCGTTGTGAAATGCGCTGGAAAGTGGGAACTGAAGAGCCTGGTTATAGTGTATTGTGATAGCGTAGTGGTTTATAACTTTAGTGCAAGAGCTATTGTGAGTTATTCAACGACTGTAACTAATTTTGTCTGCATTGTATACATTTGGTAGAACTGATTAAACAAAAATTTGTATGAATGAGGGAGTTGGTATTTGCATGTAACCATGTACCCGCACACACATTAGTTTCTGAAGTTTTATGTCTTTGTGCATGTTTTGGGTGAATGGTGGTATATGAAATTGAAGTAGATAGATTACTGTTGGATGTTGACATGTTTTTCAGTTCGGTCTGTAGTTAGTTTGGATAGACTGTATTGTATCATGCTTAGTGGTTAATATTAACTTTTGTGTTGCTGGAAAGTCAGAACTTAAAAACATGGCTCGAGTATAATGTGGTTGTGTATTGCTTTGAGCGGAGTTGGTATTGTGCGTTTCTGTATCCCTTTTAGACTAATTTTACTCTGCCTAGGTATACGTTTTGTAGACAACTATATAAATGAAAAATATGTATACATCCAGAGAGTTATGTTTGCATTGATACATGCACATTGATGCACACTAGTTTCTGTATTTTTGTGTTATTCTGCTTGTTATGGTGTTATTATATGATCTTAAAGTAGACGAACTCTTGATGGGTAACAATGACATTTCCTAATTGAGCTGTACATTTGTGTTTGATGATGTTTCTTTATAATACTATAGCTGTTATTAGTGGATATGAATTATACAAACTGAGGCTCGAGTCAGACAGAACAGTAGGATGTTCAGATGTCGTATGGTCCGCGCCAAACCTAAATTGTATGATACACATAGGATGACCGGAATGTCTAATGAATTGTTGAAATTTTTTATGGCGTTTCACTAAGTTTAGTGTGGCATTCCTAGTGTAAAAGGATTCTATTGTTATGCTGTAATGTTTTTCTATACTGTTGATTCAAATAGCTAATGCGATTATGCGAGTTTCTCTATCCAGTTTGACTAATTTTACTCTGCATTGGTGTAGATTTGTTAGATATGGAATAAATGAAACCATGTGTATCAGGAGAGTAGGTATGTCTTCATGGATTCATGCAAAAATATGCTAATTAGTTCTGCATTTGTGTGTCTTCATGCATGAGTTTTGGTTATTGTTATTCTCTTTTTGAGTACGAAATGCAAATGGACTCTTTATGGGTAATGAAATGATACGAGAACTTCTAGTGGTTGACCTATGAATGAGTACTTTTATGTTTAATGGTGTCTCTTTATTATAGATTAGTTGTTACCATCGACTCCTTATGTGGTGTCGTCTGATATGTGAGTGTTCTTTTGCGATTGTTATGTTTCATTGAGAACCCTAGTTTCTGTTAGGTGTTATGACATTTGATCAATTCCCATTTAATACTGGTTATTATGTTTTGATAATGCTCATTTTCTGTAAAGCAACTAATGTCTTGCAAACAATTAGTTTTGAATAACCACGATTATATGATATCTTGACCTTGGTTGTCTGTATACTTCTTTTGCAGGGGTGGGTAAAAGTTGTCTTCTTTTGCGATTTTCCGATGGATCCTTTACTACCAGTTTTATCACTACTATCGGGTGCGGTGCTTTCTAACGTCCCTCATTCTATTGGGCTCTCTTTCTTTTAGTTCGATCTGACTTACAAGGTTCACTCGTATCATTTTCTGTAGAATTGACTTCAAGATAAGAACAATCGAGCTTGATAACAAGCGTATCAAACTACAAATCTGGGATACTGCTGGCCAAGAACGATTCAGAACTATCACAACAGGTAATGTCTGCTATGTAGCTTTTACAAACTGATAGTGATACCCAACATTTTTTGCAAATGTTTAACAACTTCACTTAAAGAGTAATATTTCGTGTGCAGCTTACTACCGAGGAGCCATGGGCATTTTGTTGGTGTATGATGTTACTGATGAATCCTCTTTTAACAGTAATTTCCCACTCCTCTCTTTTGCTGACATTTATTGTTTTATAGCTAGATTTAGTTTTCAGAGATCATAATGGTATTCATGCTCTCTTATTGAAAAAATGATTTGCTAACAACCTGTGGACCACAGAATCTGTACATTTTGGATTATTTTTCCTTAGTATTGTACGGTTCCTTGGATCCAAGAGGTGGTTGCATCTCTTGCTTGAGCCCAATGAGGTTATATCATTATGGTGTAGACTTTATTCCCTTATCTCTGCTATCAGCTGTTTAAATTTTTTATGTTTGCATCACCAGATATCAGAAACTGGATCAGAAACATTGAACAGCATGCCTCTGACAATGTCAACAAGATTCTGGTGGGAAACAAGGCTGATATGGATGAAAGTAAAAGGGTGAGATTTTAATGTCATTCTGCTGCTTGAGATCACCTTTGTGTGCTGTTATTTTACTTCCATTGTTGTTTGTAACTTATGCCCTTTAAGAAACTGTTGGTCATGTTTGTGTATTGGGGATGAGAGTCTGTTCCTAGTTATACCGCAGACCTTTGTAATAAACATTATTATTGGCTCCTCTTTTCTCTAGCACTTTGAGCTTTTTGAAGCATGTGATTACTAGCAACCTTCATGAATTCCTAACCATTTAGAGCTGATATCACCACTGTTTTCTTTTGATCATTTCAAATTTGTTTGTCGTAATTTCCAACAATTACTTACAGCTTTTCTTTCCGTTTTTTTGGCAGTGCCTACCGCCAAGGGTCAAGCACTTGCTGACGAGTATGGTATCAAATTCTTTTTGAGACTGTGTTTAGCTCTCTCTGTGGCGGAATCTTTTTGTTCTTATAAGCTAGAGAATTTCATATACTGATGCTTCTTTCTTTGTGTCCCATAGAGTGCAAAAACAAATCTAAACGTGGAGCAAGTTTTCTTTTCCATTGCAAGGGATATTAAAGAAAGGCTTTCTGAAACCGACACCAAAGCTGAGGTATGAGATCCCTATTTTACATGAACATCTGTATGTAGCTCAAAATATGGAAACTAGTCCAGGCTTTTGGGCAAAGACCAACAGAAAGTGTTCTGTAAAACTCTCAGTTACCATCTTCTTATGCTTCATTTTATTTCATGTCTAATTTTGTTTGTTTGGTTGGTATGATTGCAGCCTTCAACAGTTAGGATTAACCCAACTGACCAGCCAGAAGCCGCACCAAAATCAGCTTGCTGCGGATCTTAAGTGAACTCATAATCATCCCTCAAGGTGATAGCAAGCCGGTGGTGTATGCTGGAGAAGGTGGCAAGCCCATTCTTGTTGAATTCAAACACAAATGATTAAATTTATCGGTGAAGGAAGGCACCAGGCAGTTTGCGTGTATTTTTTCTTTTCCCTTTTTGTTTCCTTACCTGTTGGGTTTTGTTTTTTTCCCCCATAACTATTCTTCTCATCTGCAAATTGTTGTAGTGTGTGGAAGGCAGTAAAATCTGTTTCCCTCTCGCTTATTTGACGCATTCATATAACATGGCAGACAGAACAGAACAGTCCATTGTATTGGACTAACTGGGACTTGGACCAAAAACAGCCTTTATTATATTGTTGTTACCTGTTCTCTTATATGTAGAAAAGAAAATATATCTGGTTCTTCTCTAATGGTTTGCATTCTTACTTTCTCTCGTGTGCCGCCTTTCCTTTGTGCTGAGTGTTTGTTAATGTATCTTACCCATGAGATCATGGTGGCAGTAACCAGTTAACACATTTGCATCTCCAGTGGAGATCTGAGTCCAAGTAATAATGTTTATACCTGCACTTAATCACAAACAATCTTACATCCTCTTTGTACGCTATGATTTTTTCTAGGGTAAGGTGCTTCACTTCAGAGAAGGTGTCTTTTTAGTGTCATATGATCATGGCAATGAGGTGTTGTACGTGCGATGCTTTTGATTGACTGTATGCTACTGGTTCTGGTTCCTAGTTATACAACGAGCTTTGTATGTTTCGATAGTCAGTTCTATATTTTCATAATGCTAAAAACTTTTTACGAGAGGGAGGGCACCGTATCACCCGCAGTTAATCCGCATCTGGACCGTATCACCCGTTGATCCGCGGATGTCAAATCCACGGGTGATTGGGCCGGATATCCATGGGTGATTGGGCCGGATACGGTTGGATTTTCCAAATCCGCAAATATGACGGATTGGACGCGGGTAATCCCTGATCCGCATCTGTCCATCCGTTGCACACCCCTAATCTCCACTAAACCTAGAACAAACCAGTGGCTAATTTTTAGCCCAGTTTGAACATGGGTCCTTGTTGCTACGCTGGACCAATTTCCTTCTAAAATAAGTTTTTTTTTTTTTTTTTTTTTTTTGAAAAGCCATTCATTTATATCGACTAGATGGGATAAAAAAAATCCCCACTTAGCATTACAAGCAGATGATAAAGTGTACCTTCTGCTTCCTAATCCAACAATTCTCTCAACCTGTTTGGTTGTTGGTTCTTGGCAACCAGAAGTGATAGCGCTTCTCAGTAGTGGTTTCACAGCAAAATTATTACTCCAGAAGTACCTTTTTGCTTTTGAACCCTAATT